>MNCI01025132.1:811159-822762 GCA_015680685.1 Gnetum montanum | reverse complement strand
TTGTAGATCTAACGCAAAATGGGAGTAAGAGTAATCACAAGGCACTCAAAAATCCAATGCTATTCTAGGGGGTCCCACTAGAAAGACATGCATCCATGCCTGAGGGTTGGTAGCTTCTCTAGATTCAGCATTCATTCAAAAAGAAAAAAAAAAGAAACAAAGAAAGTGCTACAAAGTAAAAACCCCTCCTCCCTTGAACAAAATGCCAAGTGATTGTACACCTTGTTGTTATGGTACTCTCTTAGTCACTCATCATGGGATGAAAAAATGTGGTGTCACTGACCAGAGGAATGGACTTGATCCTGATCTTGGAATGAAGGGTTAATGACACATTAATCATGCTTTACACGCAGGATTCATTATGCCCTGGGTCCGTTATCTCATGTAAGGGTTAATGACACATCTTCTATAGTTCGTCTCATCTCATTGTTCATGTAATTGTAGCTCGTGTCTCGTATAGTGTAGAATTCTTACCTCATTCCAGTGATAGTTACATGTGTGTGTTTTGTGGAACCAGTGTGGATTACATTTAACCCTTCTAGTACCTACAGACATTTTAAGGTGTGGTTACGCAAGGGCATTATAGGTTGGAACCTACTTTGGGGAGGACCCACTTGTGTAATTTTTGTAATTTGCACTCATAACACATCTTCCGCACATCATCTATTACCCTCAATGTATTTTCAATGATATTCTTTCCCTTATTACTATCCCTCCAATTCAAACGTTCCTATGAACCATCATCACATAGCCTTTTTCTCTCCCTTACCATTCAAGGTCCTTATTAATAAATTCCACACCATCATAATTTTCATGCCTTCAAAACTAGTTGAATTACTCTAGAACCCTTGAACACTCATCCAGATGTCCTTAGTCTACATCGTTTAATTTACTAAAAAATTGATACATTCTATAAAGTGCCCTAACATCGATAGGCCGCGATATCGTGTCCACGCTATCACGTACCCGATATCGCGTCTGCGCTATCACGTACATGATATCATGTCCCAAAAATATATATATACGCAACCCCCCCCCGCTAATTAACATCATTTGCAACTATTAACGTGGGGGAAGTTTTTCAAATTTCTCTCTACAACTCATGATTGCACGCCCCTTGATTTCATATCCATAACTTGCTTGCTGGTCCTTTGATTTTTATTCTGTTTGAACCTACTTAAACCTAGAGTGTTTAGCTTAGTCATGGGGGAGGGGCACATGCTGAATAGAGCATAAATTTTTTGAAATTCATCATCACCTGAAGAACATTATTAAGGCTAATTAATTATAAAATTAAGGATAAATGCACCAAAAATAATTTCATCTCCTTAGTTATATCAAGAAGCTAGATTTGGAAACAACCTAAGCAAGAGGATTCAATATTATAATCTTTTGGGGACATTTTCTCCTAATAAGTAACATCACACGGAGATAAAGCAACCTAACTTTGGTATACAACCTTACTAACGATTAGGCTCGTGTGATTGCAGATGGCCCCGAAACGAAGACAATAGGAAGGTCCTATTCAAGGTGGGATCAAGCGACCTAGGAGAGGTGAAGGACAAGTTCCTGCTAAACAACATGCAAAGTAGGAGGAACAATAATTTAGTATCCACCAAGAAGACTTTGCCATTGTACAATCAAGGCAGGTGGAAGGAGGAGTTGCTGCAGCGTTTAAACAGGGACGACATCTCATGTTGCCCTAGGATTGTGTTTAAGCCATCCATGAAAGGTCCATACTTACTATAGTGATCATGGAATTAAACTTTGGACCTTTCGTAGAATTTGCTCCGAAGGACATTAGGGATCACCTCAAAGGATCTCCATTATGGCCTACCCTCTTTGAAAGTGGTGCCTAGTACTTCGGGGAAACGTACCAATTTTGGCATAACAAAGAACAAGGCAGCACAGTTAACATTTGTGGTGTGACTGTTGGTTTCTCTATTCAAGCCATTTTGAAAGTATTAAACCTTCTGAATACAGGGCCAAAGGTTGCTCAGTTGTCTACCCACTTAGACCCTGATGCATGACAAGTTTGGTTAGACAGGGTGTACAATAAGGAAGATAAGACCTTTGGGGAGTTGACAATGGAATAGGTGATTTATTTCAAAATAGGGACTTATTACATCTTCCCCACAAAAGGTTTAGAAATAATTTCAACATATGCAGCAAGAGGATGTGCAGTGTTGATGGGAAAAGTTAATGCTAACCTGCCTCATCTATATTTTATAGAGATCCTGAGGTGGTTTGAAGAACGGAAGACATGGAAGTTTATNATAGAGATCCTGAGGTGGTTTGAAGAACGGAAGACATGGAAGTTTACGTTGCCCTTTCCTTGTCTTATCAGGAAGCTATGCAGACATGCTCGTATCAGAGGATACACTAATGATGTCCTCCAAAAAGCCTAAAATTCTTTGTATGCTGAATTGCTAAAGCCACTAGTTGCAAGGAAAATCACTGGTGAGACGCTTAGGTCAAAACAAAAAAAGAACAGACAGCAGGGCCAACTACAACTCAACTTGCAGGACCTAGCCAACTTCCAAGCATGGGACCCAGCCAATAACAAGAAGCAGGGCCTAGCACGGGCCAGTAGGATCAACCACCGCCACCACCGTAAGATTATAGACTGTCGATAAGCCATCTCAAGGCCATCACTAAGACAGTCAGTTGGGGTAGTCATGATGACGAAAATCTCTTCCGTGTCATCGATGACGCTGTACAACCTATGAGTTCTATAGATCATGCATGGGGTGAACTGTCCATTTAGACAGGAGGAGGAGAGAGTGCTTGGTCACAATAAATTTCAGGGAACACTGCGTCCTTTCAGGTGTAGTTAGAAACTGGTGAACGGGCCACAGTGGTGGTCATGCAGCACTAGGATGCAACAGGAGCCATAGAAGTGGTCGTAGACCACATTAAAGAATCATTCAATGTGCTTGTTGTGACATCGACAGATCTTACAGGAGCACAGGATGCTCAAACTCTAGCCGGGTACCTCCATGACTCCTACAGAACATGAGGATGTACTTGGCCGATTGCTACAAATAGGACAGGTAATGACGTCCTTGTTTGACATCCCACAGGATGTTACAGCAATACGATCAGACCTCATTTCCATCAAAGGGAAGCTGGTCTTGATGGAGATGAGGTCTTAGCACGCTAAAGTAGAAGTGCAAAGATTGCAAGAAACGTGGATCCTTCTTAATTCGTTCCTGCAGACTAGCTGGATACTTTCAGAACTGAGCAACTTACTAAATTGTTGATAGAGAATAAAAGGGTGGTAGAAGAAAAAGAGAAGGCTATTTGGGATGCCTCTGTGGCACAAGCGCACACTTATGCACACACCAAGGTACTCAAAGCCTTACAAGAGGAGAACAAACAACTTGTTGCTGACAACCTTCAGTTGACCTCTATGGAGAAATAAAAGAATGTTCTTGAAGAACATTTTCAACAATTGTCAGAACAACTAATTAGGATCAACCAAGACATGAATCGTTTAGCTAGGGAAAATCAAACCCTCTCAATGGAGAAGGTACATGCCATCCGTCAGAAGATGGCCATTGAAATAAGCGCATGGCAAAATGAGGCTAAACGGCATGAGAAACTGAAGGAGCATTTATGGGACCAGGTGGGGATGTATAAAAAAATCATCGAGAAGGAGATCCATATGGCCAAGGCCCATGTCAACGCTCTCAGTGCTCAACACACTGACTGGTGGCCCATATTGGACACATACGTGTTTGTCCACCAGGTGGAAGTTAAGAGCTGGGACCTACAGATCCAGGACCTTATAGAGTACATGGAGTTGGCAAACCTGCGATATGCCAACCTTGCCATGTTAATAGCAAGGCACCTGAGAATAGAGCTTGGGCAATAGCTAGCCATCACCTATGTTAAATAAGAAACAAAATTTGCAGAACACAAGAAAACATTGCAAAAATTGGAGGTTGCAAATTCTGAACTCGAGGTGGTTAAAGCAAGCTACCAGGGGTAGAAAGGTGTCACAACAAACTTGGCTCGACGGCTCACAGATTTTCAAGAATATAGAGACAAAGCTAGAGCTTACAAGGAGGAACAACAGGTGTTTGTGGCTTGGTATGTCAAAGCAAATAAAAAAATTTTGCAACTACCATGCCCATGGGAGGTGCCAACTCCATCAAACATTAGAACATTAGCATGGACGACACAGGATCCCTGAACTGAAGAGGTGAAACTTCAGGCCATACTTCGATGGAATCAAATCCCAAGACCTAGAGCACAAGACAAGGGAAAGGCACCCATGGAGGAGCCACCTCCACCAGGAACTACATGAGTTCCACCCAATTTTGTAGCTATAGGATTTTCTTTTGCGTTCTTCGTGTTGTGTCTCAAGTTTGTTCTGATTCCACACTGTGGCATGAATCCATTCTAGTCATTCAATAATCACATACCTACCACTATGTAATCAATGGAGCTTGTTCTCGCTTTAACTCGAGGATGGGTTTTCATTCAGTCGTGGGGGTATGATGAGTCATGACTTGTTGGCCATGATATCGCACCCATGATATTGCGTATGTGATATCATAGCCTAGACATGATATCGTGTACGCGATATCGCAGCCTATCTCCTCATCTATAAATAAGAGGTAGGTAAATTTGGAAAAAGAGGGTAGTTTTTTAATATTAAGGTAGGGACTTTTTGTCAGTTTTTCCTCTCAACCCTTTTTCCTAGTGCATGCTCGCAGTGTGATGATTGTAATTGTACGACATCCTTATTCGAGTGTGATGTACTCAGACATGCACATGATCGGTAATAAAAATTGAGATTACCTCATCATTGTAGCATCCACTTAGCTTAATTATTTAATTGTTATTGTTATGTATTGCTTCCTTAGTTAATATCTCTCTACCCTTATCTCCTAGTAATGCGGAATGAGTATGACTTAATCATGAGGATTTAAGTGTGACTACTTGGTAACCTAGTAGCATACCTAGGCCATGCGCTTGGTAATCCCAGTGGTAGCCATGCATGAGGTCCAAGATGTGTACGGATGATTAAGGAACGGATGCTCATCGCACTTAGGCTAGTTTAGATTCTCTCTCTCACACTCTCTCTCCTAGCTTAGTTGATATTATTTTCCATCATTCCTAGGAGTAGCATTAGTGTAGGAACACATCATACACCTCACTCTGGACTAAACCATACGTGAAAAAGCTAATACTAGGCTAGGTGGGAAGACAACAAACTGCGATCTACGAGTAACTATCTGGATACCACAACTAGTTTGTCTGCGGAGTTTGATTGGATTGTGCGTGAAACGCTCATATTCGTATCGTTGAGTGTAGGGGTACCTCGCCACTCATCAAATGTAATGGAAAAGGGGGATATTAAGTTTAGAACCAAGAATGGTTTTGTAGAAATAATTTCCAATGTTTTTTATGTTCTAGATTTGAAAAGCAATTTGTTAAGTGCTGGTCAATTGCAAGAGAAGGATTATGTAATAACCATTTAGAAGGGTGTTTGTGAAATTTATGATCCTTCAAGAGGAGCTATTGCAGTTGTTTAAATGAACTCCAATAGATTATTTTCATTGATGATCAAAAGTGCTCAATCTTGCCTGAAGGCTAAAGTAAAAGACCCAACATGGCTTTGGCATTTTAGCTATGGCCACTTGCATTTTGGAGGATTAAAGACTCTACAACAGAAAAATATGGTGACTAGTCTTCCTCAAATTACAATTCCTTTCGAAGTCTATGAAGAATGTGTTATTGGTAAACAACGTCATTCTCAATTCTTTCAAGGAAAATCATGGAGAGTAAAGAATCTCCTTGAATTGGTTCACTTTGACATTTGTGGGCCAATAAAACCATCTTCAAATGAATGTAAGAGGTACTTGATCACCTTCATTAATGATTATACTTGAAAAAGTTGGGTTTCTTTTTTGTAGGAGAAGCTTGAAGCTTTTAATGCATTTAATAGCTTTAAGGCACATGTTGAGAATGAGTTTGAAAAGATCCTTAAGACTCTTTGTATAGATCATGGAGGAGAATATGTTTAAAAGAGTTTGATGTTTTTTGTAAGAATCATGGCATTCGAAGAGAGCTCACAACCCCCTATACACCACAACAAAATTGTGTATTAGAGAGGAAAAATAGAACCATCCTTAATATGATGAGAAGCCTCTTGACAAGAAGAAGTATTCGAAAGAGCTTCTGGTTGGAGGCTGTGAATTGAAGCATCCATGTTTAGAACAAAAGTCCCACCTTTGCTGTCTAAAACATGATACCCAAAGAGGCTTGGAGTGGAAGGAAACCAGCAGGGGATCACTTCAAAATCTTGGATTGCATTGCCTACACACATATCCTTGATGAGAAGAGTAAGAAGCTAGAGGATAAGAGTGAAAAATGTGTCTTTCTTGATGTAAGTGAAGCATCCAAAGCATATAAATTGTACAATCCTCTAACAAAGAAGATTGTGACCGGCAGAGAGCACTTGAAATTGGAATGGGCAGTAGCCTACTTCAATTATTTTCGATGGTGAAACTACAGACTCCACAGCACCCAAAACTACAAAACCTAGAACTACAGACTTCGAAGCACCAGGAACTATGAAGGTTGAAATCCCAAAAGCCACAAAGGCTGAAGCACCAAGAACTGTGGAGGCTGAGACTCCACCAAAAGCAATAGAAGCTGAATCTCATCATATTTAAAAAGATTCTTATGATGGATTATGAGGCAACTAGGATTGACCAATTTGATGATCCAGTCATCCACTTTGCTTTGTTTGCATATTGTGATCCCACAACTTTTGAAAGTGCTATTAAAGAATCAAAATGGAGAAAGGTAATGGAGGATGAAATTGAAGCCATTGAGAAAAATGGTACTTGGGAGCTGGTTGATCTTCCAAAAAGGCACAAAACCATTGGTGTAAAGTGGGTTTTCAAAAAAAAAAAAAAAAAACTAAAGGAGACTGGTGAAGTTGACAAGGCATGATTGGTGGCTAAGGGATACAAGCAAGAATATGGGATTGACTATAAAGAAGTCTTTGCTCCTGTTGCAAAGCATGATATAGATTGATGATTGCATTGGCAACACAAAATTCATGGCTTATCTTCCAAGTGAATGTCAAGTCTGCATTCTTGCATGGAGACTTGGAGGAATAGGTATTTATTAATCAATCCCTTGGTTTTGTGAAGCTTGGTAGTGAGCACAAGGTTTATAAATTGAAAAGGGCTTTGTATGGACTAAAATAAGCTCTAAGAGCTTGGTATAGTTGTATAAATACCTATTTTTCTAAGAAGGGATTTCAAAAATGTCCATATGAGCATACACTTTTTACAAAGATTGATGGAGGAAAAGTGTTCATTGTATGTTTATATGTTGATGATCTTATTTTCACTGGGAATGATAGTGATTCGTTTGAAAAATTTAAAAAGTCAATGATGGATGAGTTTGAAATCATTGGTCTTGGAAAAATGCATTACTATCTTGGCATGGAAGTCATGCAATCTCCCATTAGAATTTTTATTTCTCAAAAGAAGTATGTTCGAGATATTTTGAAGAGGTTTAAGATGAAGGATTGCAATTCTATAAGCACTCCAATTAAAATTGGCTTGAGGCTAAACAAAGATTCTAAAGGAAGCAAGGTGGAGGCTACACTTTATAAGCAAATTGTTGGGAGTCTAATATGTTTGACTACAACGACCCGATATAATGTATGTTGTGAGTCTTATTAGCAGATACATGAAGTCTCCAAAGAAGATGCATTTGTGGCTGCTAAAAAAATATTTCGTTACTTGCAAAGGACTAAAGATTTTGGGTTATTTTACAAGAAAGGTGAGACATTTGATTTTGTAGGATTTACTAATAGTGATTATGCAAGAGATCAAGATGATAGGAAGAGCATTTCGAGATATGTTTTTATGATGGGCACAGGGGCTATTTCATAGTCATCCAAGAAGTAATCAATTTTTACATTGTCAACCATAGAGGTTGAATTTGTTGCTGCAACATCTTGTGCTTGTGAAGCTATTTGGTTAAGAAAATTTCTTAATGAGCTATATTTCAAACAAGAGGAGGCTACTACAATATTCTGTGACAACAATTCCGTTATAAAGTTATCCAAAAATCCTATGCTACATGAAAGAAATAAGCATATTGATGTAAAATTTCACTTCTTGCCAGATCTATGCAATGATAGTGTTATTGATTTGGTGTTTTGTAAGAGTGAAAATTAACTCGCTGATATTCAAACCAAACCCTTCAAGTTATCAACATTCAAGAAGATGAGAAAATAGCTTTGAGTCTGCACATTGAATGATTCTTGTTAAACTGATAGTTTGCAAACTTTTAGTTTATGTGAGAGTGTTAAATGTGTTTAATTGTTAAAACATGTTTTTTTTTTTGTTTGTCCTGGTCTTTAGAAACTATCCTTAGGGATTTAGTTGCTATTTTCATTTTTATGGTCGGTTGTTAGAGAAGTTGAACGACGTTACATAAGTTGAAAGGTTGGTTGTTATAATAGTTGAAGAGTTGACTTGTTACAAAAGGGTTGACCGTTATAGAAGTTAAACAATTGAACATTATATAAGTTGCTATTTTTCATTGATGTAAAGGCCATTATCAATTGAATAAAAATGAGAAATTCAGTTACCTCTTTGGCCCAGGTTTGTTATTTTTTGGTTACTAGAAGATAGCAGTGCACAACCTTGAGGCTGACACTTATACCACCATCATAATTGCTGTTACCAATGCTACCTCATCATCATCAATGTTATCAGGTTTTCAGCCAACAACGAACGGTAATACGGGTGCGCCTTTTTTCGGCAACCGTGACAACAACGGATCATCTTAACCATGTCTCATCCTCTTCATCCGCTTCTATTTCCTCTTCTCTGTCTCCTCTCCCAAATCCGCAGGTAACGCAGTCATGCTTTTTCGTCTCGTATCCCATGAATATGTGGATTTTTCTTTGAATTTCCCTTTTTAATGGAATTACTCATGTGCAATTCTTCTGTTTTTCGTTCTGTTGTGTCCATTTAGCATGGGTACTGACGTTTAACATTCCCAACATAAGCGAATAACATAAATCTCCACATCGATATTCCAGTGTAACTTGGTTAGACATATAAGATTAAGACAGTATATACCCACTTATCACTTTGAATATGGAAATAAACATAAATATCGTAGCCGTGTTCTCATACCATTTACAACAAATATACTGTAGATTCTTTTACCTTGATTAGAATCTATTCTTGTGGGATCGTAATCATAATTCTAAGACCAGAGTTGCCATTTAACTCAATACAATCTGGATCCAAATTGAAATTCTGTTTTCAAGAAATACCAGGGGATTCCAGGCAATTCTGATGTGATTCTAGACGATTCCCTGCATTTCTGGGTTATTTGTTTAGTTTTGTCCGTAGAAATTATATACCTTTTTGAAAATGTTTAAAAATTTAATGTTATTTTCAATATTACTTTCAATATCATGATTCCAGATTACTATTCTGAGTTATCTGGCATCTTCAACATTTAAAATGAAAGACAATATGTTATCTGATCCCTATTTCATGATAATGTTAGAATTTAAATCTTTAATTACAGCCACGGCTTAGAATTGATCGGCCTTTTTTTTTAATTGTTTCTGGGTATGAAGTAAAAGTTTTCAGCACCTTTAATGGAGATCGGTAAATTGACAGGTTGGAACAGGTTACATGTATGATAAAACAATTAACATACATTTATGGTACATATAATGCAACTAGAAGTATTTGCTACTAGATGCATGGTTAAAACATTGATCGAGCCCTTCTCATAAATAGAGAAATATCAATGGCTGATCTTTGACACACAATACAATGGAACCTTATATTAATAGTGTAGAGGCCTTAACATAGGATAAAAGTTTGATTCAAATATAAAGCCTAACTCACTATGTTATTGCTCGCAATCATGAATTTACTAATTAAATTAACTATTAATTAGCTATTATTTATTAAGTTGTGTTTGATTATGAATTATGAATGGTGATATAGATTCTCTTTGTTGGCCAACAAATCAAAGACTTATACGTCTTTGGTCATATTCCACTAGCATTTAGTTGTACAATGATTCATTTGAATTCTACTAGGAATCAACAATGGAAAATCAAGCAAAATTTTGATTAAGTATTCTATTGGAAAAATTGAGGCAAAAAATGTAGTTTAATTACTTAGAAAATGGAAGGAACAACCATGCATGCCTTAGGCACTGTACCTATTGATGCATATAGATTTCAGTACTTCCATTAATAAATGACCTTTAAGAGATATTCATTAACATATTACTATGGATGCTGACTAATGAGCGACGAGGTACCCCTACACCCAACCATATGAATCACTAAGGCGTTATGCGTGATCCGGTCGAATTTCGTGGACCTATAGTTATCTCATATACTAGTTCCTTTAGGAAGTGAAACGACATTGAGAATGTTTGTTGTCTTTCCAACTACACTTGTGATGCTCAAGGGTATGGTTTAAGTGTAATTGAGGTATATGAATTTTTATCATTTTATGTTTTATGGATGTAATTGCCTACAACAAGAATAAAGGGTAGAGTAGATTGAAACTATTGTCTAATGCCTAGCTAGGCTAACATAAGTAACTGCTCCACTTTCTTGGACACATCCTGAACACATATAGCATTGCTGAGCTACTAAACGTTAAGCATTGCTAGGTTACCAAGTACTATATGAATGCTCAAAGTGGTTGTGCTCGTGTTTATTAATTGCTAGAAATAAATTGCGTAATCAAATGTATTAAAGTAAAGAACAAGAAAGTATAATGCATTAAAGAAAATATTAAGCCATTCTTAGTGCTGCAAGGATTGTCAAAAGAGTTCGTTTTATTCTTGTCACAGTGTTGCGCTGAAGTACATCAATGCTCGAACAAAGAATCGTACACACTCAAGACTCCTTTTGCTGGCACTGAGAAAATATTCTAACTTGGAGGAAAATAAACTGCAAGAGCATCACTACTTTGACTAAGAATAATCAAAAACTTACTCCAAACGGGAGCCTAGGTGTGGTATTTATAACCTTGGGGAATATACCCCAACGTCGAATATCCGATTTTGGATCTAGGCCCCGACATCACATACTCGACGTTGTGGCCGACATAAATGGTGGTTCATCATACCCCCACAACTGAATGAAAACTCATCCTTAAGTAAAGAAGAGGAGGAACAAGTTCTTTACAATATAACATATTGGGTAGGTATGGAATTATTGACTGACATTACAAACTAACTTAGATGAAATAGACATATAGATTCTGAGTGCCCAAGTGTACAAAATTACAACTTTTATAACATTGGGTGTTTGATGAGACGCGACATGCACTGTGCCGTGATATCGCGGTCCGCCGCCATATCTATAAATAAGAGGCAGCACTCCCCTCATTTCCCAATCCTGGCTAGAAGTAGCGAAGCTCTGGCAGATTGATCACTCCAGAGTTAGAATTTTTCCCCATGTGCCCGCAGTAGGAGTCCTAAAGTGAATGGCTCTTTATTCGAGCAGCTTGTAACCTGAACCCAAGTTGTGTACGGCAATAAAGACGAACTTGATTGGATAAACCTTG
>MNCI01025132.1:770368-810993 GCA_015680685.1 Gnetum montanum | reverse complement strand
AGTTGCATAGTTCAGGGTGTGTCCGGTAAGTGGGAACGGATGTTGACGCTAGTTAATTTAGACTTAAGACATTAGTTAGAGTTAGCTTAGTTTCTCAACCCTTTCCTCTCATAGCTTAGAAGACAAACTTGAAAATACCAAAAAAAAATCACATACCTCAGACTTGCTTAACCATACACCGTGACACTTACAAGCAAGCCTGGGAAGACAACAAACGATTAACCCCAAGTGTTTCTTGTGGCATTAAGGCATTTAGTCTACGGAGTTCGACCGGATCGCGCGTGCACGCTCGTATTCGTATGGTTGAGTGTAGGGGTACCTCGCCACTCATCAGTGTTCATGAGAAGAGGAGTGAACACCTTGGAGAATATTGACATCCAACACCTCTTGGCAGCAAGAGAATGAGAGAGAAAGAAGAGATCCTTTGATCATGAATAATCCTCATTGTGTGGTACGATTGCATCATCCTTAGTGAAGATAGTCCCACTTCTAGTCCATGCTTCCCACTGCAATCACAACAAAATCATGAATTACTCTGCAATGTGTAACACATAGTGATTATATGCCTTATCTTGTTGATCGTTACACTCGACTAAGTTGTGATTGTGGTAACTTGGTTTCTTTTGAGTAGTGTTAGCAGGAAGGTTAATAGATAAGGTAAACTAAATAAGCGATCCATTAAATTTGGAAGAGTTCAATATAAGGAAATATTTGAAGAGGACATAAGAATTCACAACAATGAAAAGAAGAATTCGTTGAAAATTGTTGTGAAGATGTGTACAATTGGATGTTGGTCTTGAGTAGTAGTTTTTCAGTCCCTTAGCTGAACTCTTGCAGTTTTTTTATTCCAGAGTTAGAATTATTTCTGAGTGGTCACAATAGGAGTCATAGAGTGAATGGATCTTTATTCGAGCATTGTGTACTTGAGCACACCTTGTGTCTGGAAATAAAGATGAACTTTGTTAGAAACCTTGCAACAATCAAAATAGCTTAATTATTGCATTTCATTTTATTTACTGTTATTTGATGCTTTCAATAATTAATTAATGTTATTTCATAGAATTGTTAATTATCAATTACCAATGAATTAGCACACTCAGCATGACCACTTCGAGCATACGTGGAACACTTGGGAACCCAGTAACAATTATCGTTTGGTAATCCTAGTAGTGTTA
Source organism: Gnetum montanum (assembly GCA_015680685.1). Classification (NCBI taxonomy): domain Eukaryota; kingdom Viridiplantae; phylum Streptophyta; class Gnetopsida; order Gnetales; family Gnetaceae; genus Gnetum; species Gnetum montanum. The sequence continues at coordinate 809,818 of MNCI01025132.1, read as the reverse complement.
CACTAGTTCAGGAGGTGTCTAGAGAGTGGGAACAAATGCTGGTGTTAGGATTTGATTCACATTAGAGTTACAAAATCCACTAGTTAATTAAATATTTTCATTGCACACACTTAGGAGACCAGGATAGAAAATATAAAAGAAAAACATAAAAATCATACACCTCAACTTTACTTAACCATATAATTGTGCCTTATAAGTAAGCTTGGGAAGACAACGACTACATAACTCATCCTTATTCTATGTAGGTGCATAAGCACTTAATCCTTGGAGTTTGACCAGATTACACGTGAACACTCATATTAATATGGTTGGGTGTAGGGGTAGTTTGTCTCTCATCATTGGTGCCATTGCTGGGGATTTTGTTGTTTGTCTGCTGATTAGAACTTGGGAAATCGTTCCATCGTTAGAACGAACCCTTAGAGTTAACTATCCTACAATCACCAGAAAAGGGTATCGCACACTAAATAATCAATTATGTCTCCTTCTTCTTATGAGAGTGCTTCATCGACTAGGTCTGACACCATGAATAATTGGAGGCAGGGTGCACATGATGATCTGCCAGTGCCCCAATAGTTTCGCATGGTATACGCTCATCCTGATGAGTATATACTAGACTTTACCTTTATCCTTCACTAGGATGAACAACTGTGATGGTGTGATTTAGAAGGTAACATAGTGCTACCTCCTGATCGTTTGATTCTGAGCATGCTTCTTCATGCTCTCACACAAATTGGTATGCAGCACTTACAATCAGAGTACATTATGCATGAACAAGATTCGAGAAATTATTAACCCATGGAGGCACAATGCCAGAGGAATCTACAATAGGAGAGACATTATGAATCCGTGAAGGAGAAGCCGTCTCAGGATGTCCCGTATGTCCTAAATGAAAATGATAGTGGTGAACCTATCTCGTTCCAAAAAACGATGTTCCTCTCATTGACTTTGGTCAAGGAGTTGAGTACCAGAATCTTCACCCAACTATTCATAATCCAAGTTTTGGTACCAATGGACACCAAGAGTCCAGAAAAGGAACATGAACGCATGACAAGGATGGACATTCCGATCATGATCATGACCGAGGCTACAACCACTGAAGAGAAGGTGACAGGCATTGTCATGGTGCTAGTTCTCCTTCCTCTTCACCTTCATCATCTTCTTCCCCCTCTCCTTCGGGATTTGAACATAGTTGCAAAGGGTGAGACCATGAGGACAATGGTAAGCAAAATAGAAATCACCGATAAAATAGTAGAGAAAGGTGGCAAGGGCATTCCAGAGACACACATCGTGAAAGAAGGGAGAGTAGGGAATAGCATAGGCATCATAGACACCATAGACAACATGATCACAATAAACCCCTACTCACCACCCGAAGTATGTTAAATATAACAGAGGCTGTTAGGATCCCAAAAAGGCACCAGAAAGACAGTAGGATCAAAAGACTAGACATGAATAACATCCCACGATTTGAAGGGGGATACAATGTTGATCCTCAAAACCATTTACAAGCATTCCACGACACATGTGCCTTGCAGAATATAGAAAATGAGTGGAAAAAGCTCAATTATTTCCACGAACACTGATCAAGGAAGCAGAAAGCTAGTACCGGTCCTTAGAACTGGAATTCATTTGTTAATGGAGTACCATGTTGGAGCTATTCAACAATAAGTATCAAACATACTCCTGAGTATCCAACCTACGTAAGCAAATACAAGGATGGAAACAAGGACGACACGAATCCTTGGATGCTGCCATGGGCTGATATTATTCATTGTTACATCGTTGTTCTAGCCATGGTTACTTGTAGAAGAAACAACTATGTCATCTCGTAGATGGGCTTAGGTACAAAACGCGAAGAACCCTTGGGACTTATGCCCAAGGAAGGCTAACCAAGCTCAAAGCCCATTAAATACAAAGATTGTTGGAGCAAGTTGCCAAGGAGGAAGGTGAGTTGAGGAAAAGAGAAAGTGTGAAGGAGTATAACAAAGATCCTTCCCTTCGAAAGAAGGAAATTAGATTTTGCGAAGATAAAGAAGAGTCACCACTTGAAGAGATGGTGAATAGAAAGACTTTGCCTATTCAAAAATTTGCATCAGAAGTATCGGCAAACATGGATCAAATGTGGAACTTCCTAGACAATAAATTTCAAACTGTCCTAAAAGTAGTACAAGAGTCTAGAGAACAAAGTAGTGATCGAGAGAGAAGGAAAAAGAAAGAAGTTGAGTATGCATGTAACAAGGGTAAGGGCAAGGTTGTTGTCATTAAAGAAGTTGTGGATTTGGACACAGAAAATGATGGTGGATGTGAGATTTTCCAAGATGACCATCCTAAGGGATGTTACCCAGTGATGTCACATCTGTAAGATTTTGGAGTGTATTCACTAAACCCATGATTAAACAGATGGAAAACACCCAGAAGGTTACCTTATCCTCAAGGTAACCCAAGGCAATTTCACCAACCTTTAACATATTACCCAAGTGGAGCTCCATCACAACTGAATGAACAGTATCAACGGTGGAAACACCCACAATCATTGGGAATGCCACCACCACTTCAACAGTATCCTTACCATCAACCTAATCCATATGAGTATTACGTTCAGCAGCCGATCTCTCCATGTGACTCTACTAGTCACGTTGCTCTTCAGCCTTACTACCAAACCCCCGAGTACTATAGAACTTCTTCTTCTTGGGGTGATGCTCCACATATGTACTATCCTTCTCATCTATCTGCATCTCTTCCACCCTTAGCTCCATTACCAACTATTCCAACTATGCAGGGTGAGCTTCCTACCCAGCTACAACAACATAATGCTACAAGGGCTGTTAATCTTCAACCTATTGTTGGCTCGAACAACCGATCAAATAAGAGACCTTTCTTTAGAACCAACAGTTCAACCAAGTCCTTAAAACCACAAGCAACTAATTATCCAAACACCTCATCATCATTTGAATCTTCAGAGCTTCCTTTAAACCAAAAACCGCACTCAACACACACTGTTATGTTAACCCATGCCATCATTGATTGGATTAAAGCTGGCCATCTTCCTAGGAAATTCTTTGATCTTGGAAGTCCTCTTATTTATTTGCAAATTGCTAGGAACAAGCCTTGCAAAGCTCTTTTGGATTTAGGTTATAATGTTAATTTGATCTCCCACAAAATGTATAAATCCTAGAACTTGCCTCCGCTAAAGAAGAGTAACATTTGTTTAGAGTTGACTGACTAGTCCATCACTATTCCATTGGGACTAATGGAGGACATTTTCATCACTATTTATGGGTGGTTGTATCCAGCCGATTTCCTAGTGATCCAAGTCAACAACTATAAGGGAAACTTCCCAATCATAATGGGAAGAGCATGGCTAAGTACAATTGATGCGTGCCTAAGAATACATGATCTTTTCCTAGAGATATCAAAAGAAAATACGTTTGGAAAGATTGAGAAGAAGAAAGTTCTATGCATCGCATATAGTGACACAGGTGCAACTGCATGCTAAAGTCCTAGTTTATACAATGCTTAACATTTCCTACATGCAACCAATGCGCACAAGTAACTGACATACAAAGATGCCTGTATGTAGTAGCCACACGATAGGAAGGCACCCAGTGGTTGATAGCTGACCTAGAGAGCAATTCAACTTTATGCATGGAACCAAATGAGAGCTTGACTTGTGCCTATATCGATAGCATAGATGAATTAGAGCAAGTCCATTGCCAACTTCCAAGTACTGACACCAAAAATATCAATTGGGGAAAGTTGGAAATCCTTGACAAGTTTAAGTAAGAGCCCCTTGAATTAAAATCGTTATCCACCGGTATGGATTATGCATTTCTCAAGAATGAAAATTCGGTAATCATTAATGCTAAGCTCGCTTCTCAACAAAAAGAAAGATTGTTGAAGATGGTAAAAAAATGGTCAAAAGCCTTTGCTTGGTCATATCCCAAATTAACAGGAATAGATCCTAGGATATGCCAACATAGAATTTACACTAACCCCTCTATGAAGCCTCGATGATAACCGCAAAGACGACTAAACTCAAAGCTTAAACGAGTAATTAATGAAGAAATTGAACAACTTCTGAAGCCCAGGTTCATCTACCCCATTGATGATAGTGAATGGGTTAGTCCATTAGTCATTGTGCCTAAAAAGGGTGGTAAATAGAGGGTGTGTATAGACTTTAGGCTATTGAACATGGCAACATTTAAAGATCATTTCCCATTTCCATTCGTTGACCAAGTCTTAAATACCATTGTAGAACATTGTTATTATAGTTTTTTGGATGGTTATAGTGGGTACAATCAAATCCAAATAGCACCAGAAGACCAAGCCAAAACTACATTTACAAGTCCTTAGGGGACATTTGCATATAGGTAGATGTTGTTTAGCTTGTGTAATGCTCCAACCACATTTCAACGTTTGGTTTTCAGTATATTTCAGCAACAAATCGGGAATGGTATGGAGGTTTTTATGGATGATTTCTCTACATATGGAGCAAACTTTGAACAAGCATTGGACTGATTAGAGCAAGTACTAAAATAATGTGTTGAAACCAACCTAAGGTCCAATTGGTAAAAAATCCACTTAATGGTCCAAGAGGGCATTGTATTAGGGCATAAAATTTCACAAACAGGGATGGAGGTAGATCCTAAAAAAATTAAAGTCATCCAAAGAATCACTCATCAACCTGAAACTATAAAAGATGTTTGATCATTCCTTGGACATGCTGGCTATTATAGACATTTCATTGAGAACTTTTTGAAGATTGCAAAACTATTGGTAGAATTAATGAAGAAGGACGTACCCTTTGAATGGACCAAGGAATGTGAGCTAGCTTTCCAAATCTTGAAGTAGAAGCTCATAGAAACACCCATTCTACAAGCTTCTCACTAGTCTAGACTATTCCATATAATGATTGACACGTCCAATTTTGCTTTAGGAACTGTACTTATACAGTTAGATGACCAAAAACATTCCTATTACATTCACTGTGCAAGTCGAAGTATTGTTGGTGCACAACTCAACTATACCACAATAGAAAAAGAGTTAATGGCTGTGGTGTTTGCACTAAAAAAATTTAGGCACTATGTATTAGGCTATAAGGTATTTGTACATATGGATCATAGTGCGATTCAGTTCCTTATGAATAAACCAACGATGAGCCCTCGCATCATACAATGGCTCGTGATCTTGCAAGAGTTCAATCTTACGATGGTCAATCATAAAGGCACCGATAATGTTGTTGCCAATCATTTATCTCGATTGTGATGGGACAACCAAGAGGACGAATACCCAATTTTTGATTGCTTCCCTGATGAACTCCTCTTTGCATGTGTAATAAATAATCAATCACCCATAGATACAAATTGGTATAGCAGCATTCTTACTTATCTTCTCACACAAGAAACACCACAAGGGTTGGACATTAAAAAGAAACAACGGTTTCTCTACTGAGTCAAACATTTCATGGAAATCAATGGACACCTTTACAAGGTATGTTCCGATGGCTTGGTCCAATGGTGTGTTCCTGACATAGATCAATTACGAATTCTCCAAGATGCTCATGAGGGTCCTTGTGGAGGTTATTACACTGAGATATGAATAGCCATTAAAATCTTGTTTGCAGGATATTATTGGCCTACATTATTTCGGGACGCCCATCATTTTGTCCAATCTTGTGAACACTACCAATGCAATGGGAGAATGACTGCTAGAATGGAGGGTCCACAATAATGAATTCAACCCTTAGAACCCTTCGACATATGGGGTATTGATTTTATGGTGCTTATTACACCAATGTATAATGAAAAAGCATACGTTGTTGTTGTTGTTGATTATTTTACAAAATGGGTAGAAAAAATCATCATTACCAACTGTACATCATCCACCACTGCATGATTTGTTCAACAACAAATTGTAAATAGGTTTGGTGTGCCTCATGCACTTATTTCTGATAATGGTACACATTTTACAAGTGTGACTTTTCAGAAGTTAATGCAACACTTAGGAGTCGAGTATAAATTAACTACACTATATCATCCTCAAGCGAATGGTCAAGCCAAAGTCACCAATAGGGAAATTACAAAAATTTTGACATGAACCATTAGCAAATATAGGCGAGATTGGAGCACCAAACTGAACGATGCTCTTTGGTCCTACTGCTCGACATGGAAACTTCCTATAGGCTATTTGCCCTATGAGTTAGTGTACAGTAAACTTCCAACACTTCCTGTCCAAGTTGAACTCTATAAACTATCTACAGCATGTGACCTTAACCTTGACATCAATTTACCACAGAAAGAATAGTTAATGAATCTTAACTTGCTAGATGAAAATTGATTAGCTACCCTGTCATCCAACGAATTGCACAAGGCCTTCAACAAGCAACGTCATGACCTAAGAATTAGGAAAGTTAAATACCAACTAGGAGATACAGTTCTTTATTGGAATTCCACACATGTATCACAATGTACTAAATTTCAAACATTGTGGGAAGGACCTTATATCATTCATGAAACTTTTCCTTTAGAGGCCATGATGATCTATAAACCTGGAAGCCTGGATAAGAAATTATTGGTCAATATCCAGCAAACCAAATCTTTCCATGAGCCTAAAATGGCCAGTCCTAACACTACCTCTACTAATGGACAACCCTACTCATTATTTTGGATCCCCACCTTCCAACTCAATCATGGGGGAGATGGCCACTAATGATAATTATTCTAAGCCCTCAGTTTCTTTTATCTTTTTTGTTATACACATTTTTCATATTTACTTGTTTTTGTTTTACACCATAGTTAACATTTTTATTATTTCTTTCTCTATTACATTTTGTTTGATTTATTCTCACTCATCATATAATAAGTGCTCATGATGGTGGATTATACTATAATAGTGTTGCTTACTAATGTTTGGTTTTTACCTATGACTTTTAATGCTGATACTAAGATATGGTTTCTTTTGATAAAACAAGCAATGAGTCCATGTCATCCATTCATTCATTCAACTCTATGGTCTCCCTTTGTTTTGGAAATGTACTATCCCTTTTTCTAATCAAATCTATTAATGAATTTGTGGCTTGATATTTTTCAAACCAAGGAAAGATTCTAATGGATTGAAAAGGGTGTGACTTCAAGGGAATTTGATGCATTTTTGCTGGCTATTCTCTTGGGAACTTGGATGTTTTTCATAGGTTTTTCGCCATTCCGATGTCATCTAATATCAAGAAGTTGAATGAATCCAATAAGTCTTTGCATGATTTGGTTCCTACTCAAAGAAAAAAACAAAACAAAACAAAAAAACTGGTGGGAATTCAAAGCATACCCCTTAGACATAATAAAGGAGCATGGGCAAGCACTGGTTATGGCACTGGAAAGACATGTTATCCATGCTTAAAGGTTCCCTCTACCTAAGGCCCTTTCTCACTTCCTACTTCTCTATTCTTCTCTTTTTGGAATGGTGGTTGCTCTGTGAAAGCATTCTTGTTGCTTCAGGAGGATGTGTTGGTCAAGTGTGTTGATGCAAGGTCACTGGATATGGTTAGTTTTAATATGGATTTGGACTAAATTTTATTAAGTTACCTTAACCACATAATACACAAGGGACTTTACACAACCTTGATTTCGGGATTCCATTCCATTCTCTCTTCTCTTTCCGTATTGCTTCCTTTATTCTACCTCATTACTGGTTTTATGATTAGTCTACATCTTGGTTAGCGCATTATTATTCTTTTGTAAATTCTTATGGGTGAATTCTTAACTATTGTCTCCATATGTCATTCCTAGAGCCTACGAACTCTTTGGTTTGTGGGTTGTTAGGGCATAAAGGGCATGAGCCTGCTTTGGGGAGGACCCACTAGCATTCCTTTTTGGTGCAATTGTTAAGTTCTTTCCATTAAACATTCCTTGCAATCAACTATTTCTCGTTTCACCCACCCATGACATCCATTTTCTATTTATTGACTTCCCCGTTGTTATTCCTATCACTACCAGAGGTTCACTCTTAGTCGTGGGGGCCTATCCAAAATTTTTTCATTCCATTACTTATTTCACCCCTACACCTTGGGTAGTTATCACTTACAAACCTCTAACCTAGTATCTTCCATACCCACAACCTAGCCAATGTGTTTCATATCGAGGCAAGGTATCAATTGCATTATATCTTATCTATCCTTGCTAATGCATGATTGTGTTGTGTGTGCAGATGGCGATCACATGAACAATGAACTGGGATAGGAGGGGGCACTCAAGATGGATTGGAGCTGGAGCATTAATGCAAGGAACATGCTTAGTCATGTGGCCATGGACTAATAATGGTGTGCATCTTTTTAACATCGACAGCAATGTGCCTTATTTTCTTTTCTCTTTCTCTCTTCAAGCTGTCAAATGAGAGACTGAATGTCATCTATGTACAATGTTCACCACAATGGTTATGAACATCAATGCTATAATACGTTTGTCAATCCATTCATCGTGCACTTTGAGTCTATCATTCCATGTCACCATCACTTGTCGTTCAGTCAATAATCCCATACCTTCTTAATATTTTGTAAAGAACTCAGGGATGAGTTTTCATTCAATTGTGGGGGTATGATGAGTCACCAAATAAGCGATCCAATATCAGATCTACAATGTCGGATACGCAATATTGGTATTGGATCCCCGATATCAAACACCCGACGCCAAAACCTATCTTGTTAGCTATAAATAAGAGACAGGGGTGCTTGGTCTTGAGTAGTAGTTTTTCAGTCCCTTAGCTGAACTCTTGCAGTTTTTATATTCTAGAGTTAGAATTATTTCTAAGTGCCCACAGTAAGAGTCATAGAGCAAACAGATCTTTATTTGAGAATTGTGTACTTGAGCACACCTTGTGTCCAGAAATGAAGATGAACTTTGTGATAAACCTTGCAACATTTAGAATAGCTTAATTATTGCATTTCATGTTATTTACTATTATTTGATGCTTTCAATAGTTAATTAATGTTATTTCATAGAATTGTTAATTATCAATTACCAATGAATTAGCACACTCAGCACAACCACTTCAAGCATACATGGAACACTTCGTAACGCAGTAATGATTAGCATTTGGTAATCACAGTAGTGTTACATTGGTTCAGGATATGTCTAAAGAGTGGGAACAGATGCTGGTGTTAGGATTTTATTTACATTAAAGTTACAAAACCCACTAGTTAATTATATATTTTCATTGCACACACTTAGGAGACCAGGATAGAAAATATAAAAGAAAAACATAAAAATCATACACCTCAAGTTTACTTAACCATATAATTGTGCCTTACAAGTAAGCTTGGGAAGACAATGACTGCATAACTCATCCTTATTCTATGTAGGTGCATAAGCACTTAATCCTCGGAATTTGACTAGATCGTGCGTGAATGCTTGTATTCATATGGTTGGACGTAGGGGTAGTTCGCTACTCATCATTGGTGCTGTTGCCGGGGATTTTGTTGTTTGTGTGCTGATTAGAACTTAGGAAATCCTTCCATTGTTAGGTTCCTCCAACTTGATTCATAGGTCAAGTTCCTCAATACGAGCATTTTTTTATGTGTCAACATACTTGTTTTGGCTCTTGAGGCACACCTTAGAGTATTGTCCTTTGTTTTTCTTTTGTTTCTTAGCATCTCTATTGAAATAGAGCAAAAAATATTTTGTTTTTCCATATATTATTTATTATTATTAGTTTAAAACTTTTCCAACATGTATTTTAAATCATATTTCTTATGCATAAAGTATTTAAGCATTTAATCATAAAACATATAAAAATTTGGTCAACAAATTTATTACTATTCCAATTAGTTATTTCCACCATAGTCCAAACAAAGAAGACATACAACTGGACAAAAAAACATGCACACAAACACACAAAATGACTATTACAATCCTTAACACAAAAACTCAAGGAGAAGTGGTTTGTTACACATGTCATTGATGGGGTAAACAGAAAAAGTTTGATTGTAAAAATGTCTAAGGGTAAAGAACTTAACTAACCCAACCAAAAGATATGCAAGTGGGTCCTCCCCAAAGTAGGCACATGCCTTTTATGCCCTTGCATAACTTCAAACCAAAGAGTCTGTGTGGATGATANTTACGATCACATGAAATCCCTTATGGATTTTGTGGTTAAATGACTTAATAGAATCCATCCTTAGTCCAGACCAAAACCAACCACTTTTAGTGACTTCGCATCGACATTCTAAAACCAATCCATCCCCTGAGACATAAGAGTGCTCCCATAGAACAACTACCATTCCAAATTAGAGAGGAAGTAGAAAGTAAGGAAGGGCCTTAGTTAGAGGAGACGAGTCCCATAACCAGTTCTTGTAGCCCATTTATTATATTTAAGGGGTATGCTTTGAATTTCCATTATTATTTTTTAAATGGAAACTACACTATGCAAAGACACATGCATTTATTTTGTCCAAGGGATGTGCTTTGAATCCTCATCTTTTTTTTTCTTAATGAGGACCACACCATGTGAGGACATATGCATTTATTTTATCCAAGGGGTGTGCTTTGAATTCTCACCATTTTTTATGATGAGAACCACACCATGCAAGAACTTATTCAACTTCCTTTATTAATTGGCACAGAATGCTAAGAAATTTATGGAAACACACATGCACCCAAGCAAATAGAAAAGTATAAAGAATATCGAATTCCCTTGAAACCACACCTTGTTCAAACCTTTGAATCCTTCCCAATTTCATAAACTACCAAAGTCACAAATTTATTAAAGTTTTATTAGTGAACAAGGGACTTCATGTTTCCAAAACAAGGAAAACCATAGAGTTTGTGGATGGGTGGATGTCGTGGACTCACTACTTGTTACATGAAAAAGAAACCATGTCCTAATTATCCATAATGAAATTCAAAGCTAGAAACTAGACACCAACAATTAAATAAGAAAAATAGTACATACCACCGTCAAGTAACGCATTACTAATGTACTTGGCACTTATTAACACAAAGTTAGAAAATCATGTCAAATATAAGAAAATATAGAAGAAAGTGTAAATTATTCAAGAAATATCAAATGTACTAACGATGATGTAAAACAAAAAATGAGAAAAGATTAATAATATAAAAAAAAAAGATGTAAAACAAAGAATATGTAAAACAAAAAGTTGTAAAATGAAAAATGTGTAAAACAAAAAAAGTTGAATAACTAAGAAGCCACTTGAATGGTTAGCATGGGTGGCCATATCCTCCACAACTAAGTTGAAAAGAGGAGATCCAAAATATGGAGCATAGTTGTCCATTTAATGAGGTTGTTGTTGTGTTAGCTGGCTTATGCTCATGGAAAGGTTTAATTTGTTGAATGTTGACTAGCTATTTTTTTGTNTATGCTCATGGAAAGGTTTAATTTGTTGAATTTTGACTAGCTATTTTTTTGTTTGGGCTCTTAGGTTTATAGATCATCATGGCCCTTAAAGGAAAAGTTTCATAAATGATATAAAGTCCCTTCCACAGCATTTGGAACTTAGTTCGTTGAGGTACATGTATGGGGTTCTAGTAGAGAACCTTGTCCCCTAGTTGAACTTTAATTTTTCTAATTTTTAGATCATGACACTTTTTGTTATAAGCCTTGAGAAACTTGTTAGATGATAAGGCTACTAATCGATTTTTGTTTAGCAGGTTGAGATTCATTAGTCTTTATTTTTGGGCTAGACTTAAGTTAAGGTCAAGGTCACAAGCCATTGAAAGTGTACAAAGTTTAGATTGAATAGGAAGTGTTGGTAGTTTGCTGTACACAAGCTCATAGAGAGAGTAGCCTATAGGAAGTTTCCAAGTTAAGTGGTAGTCCTAAAGGGCATTGTTGAGTTTTGTGCTCCAATCTTTCTTATACTTGCTAATAGTTCTTGTTAGTATTCTTATGGTTTCCCTATTTGTGATCTCAACTTGACCATTAGCTTGGGGATGGTAAGGTGTTATGAGTTTGTGTTCAAACCCCAAGCATTGCATAAGCTCTTGAAAAGTAGTATCTTTAAAATGAGTTCCATTATCAAAAATTAATGCATGTGGCACACAAAACCTGTTTACAACGTTTTGTTATACAAACCGAGAAGTAGTAGAAGATGTACAGTCGATGAGAGCTGCTGCTTCTACCCATTTCATATAATAGTTAACAGTGACTATGATGTATGCCTTTCCATTTGACATGGGCATGATGGGAACCATGAAATCAATGCCCAAGATGTCGAATGGTTCTAATGGTTGAATCCATTATTGAGGTCTCTCCATTCAAGTAGTCATTCCACCATCTTGTTTGCATCATTCACAAGAGCAGACGAACTGATGAGCATCCTTAAAGTATGTTGGCCAATAGTACCCTGCCATTAGGATTTTAATGGTTGTGCATCTCCTAGCATAGTGTCCTCTGCAAGGACCTTCATGAGCATCTTGGAGCACACGCAGTTGATCAACATCAGGAACACACCAACGAACTAGGCCATTGGTGCACATCTTGTAGAGGTGTCTGTTAATCTCCATGAAGTGCTTTACCTAGTGAAGAAACTGTTGTTTCCTCCGATGGTCCAACCCTTGTGGCATCTCCTAAGTGAGAAGATATGTGAGAATGTTATCATACCATTTTGGCTCATTGGGCATTTGTTCAATTATTGCCCCAGCAAAGAGAAGTTCATTAGGGAACACATTAGATAATGGGCTTTCATCCTCTTTGTCATCCCATCACAATCGAGACAAGTGATCAACGATCACATCCTTGNCCTCTTTGTCATCCCATCACAATCGAGACAAGTGATCAACGATCACATTCTTGGTGCCCTTTTGATCTACCATTGTAAGATCAAATTCTTGCAAGATCACCAACCATTGTATGACATGGGGGCTCACCATTGGCTTGTTCATTAGGAAGTAGATGGCACTATGGTCTATGTGCACAAACACTTTGTATCCAAGCACATAGCACCTAAACTTCTCTACAGCAAACACCACTACCATCAATTATTTTTTTGTAGTGATGTAATTCAATTGTGCACCCACAATGCTTCGGTTGGCATAGTGGATGTAGTATGTACATTTCTTGTAATCTAACTACATCAGCACAACTCCCAAAGCATAATTTGATGCATTTATCATGATATGAAAGGATCTAGACCAATCAAGTGCTTGCAGAATTAGAGTTTTCACAAGCCTTTCTTTCAGTTGCTGGAACACTTTTTCACATTCTAGGATCCAAACAAAACAAGCATCTTTCTTTGTTAGTTCAACCAATGGTTTTGCAATCTTAGAGAAATTTTCTATGAATCACTGATAGTAGCCAATGTGTCCATGGAATTATCAAACATATTTAACTATTTTCAATTGACATGTTATTCCTTGGATGACCCTTATTTTTTTAGGGTTCACCTCAATTCCTACTTGTGATATTTTGTGCCCTAATATAATGCCCTCCTAGACCATGAGGTGACTTTTCTACCAATTAAGCCACAAGTTAATTTTGACACATCATTTTAGCACTTTCTCAAGATAGTCCATGGCTTGCTCAAATGTAGCTCCATAGGTGGAGAAGTCATCTGTGAAGACTTTTACACCACTATTGATCTACTATTGAAAGATGCTTAGGACCAAGCATTGAAATGTGGTAGGGGCATTGCATAGGTCAAATAGCATCTTACGATATGCAAAAGTCCCCTAGGGACTTGTGAACGTTGTCTTTGCTTGGTCCTCTAGTGCAATTTGAATTTGGTTATAGGAACTATAACCATCTATGAAGCTATAGTAGCAATGCTCTAATATTGTGTCAAGCACCTGGTCAACAAATGACAACGAAAAGTGATCCTTGAATGTTGCCATATTCAGTAGCTTGAAATTGATGTAGACTCGCCATTTGCCATCTCTCTTTGGCACAATTACAAGTGAGCTAACCCACTCGCTATCCGCAATGGGATAGATGAACCCTGCCTTGAGAAGTTGTTCAATTTCCTCCTTGATGATTTGCTTCAATTTGGGGTTCAACTACCTTTGTCACTATCATTTTGGCTTTATGGCTGAGTCGGTGTAAATGCAATGCTAACATATCCTAGGATCAATCCCTATGAGTTCATGATACAACCAGGAAAAAGCTGATAACCATCTTCCACCTACCTTCAACAACATCTCTTTTTGTTTTGGAGCAAGTCTTACATTGATTATAAACAGCTTCTTATTTTTCAAAAATACATATTCCATTCCAGTCGATAATGTTTTCAATTCAAGGGGCTATTGCTTGAAGTTTTTAGGAATTTCCAATTCTCCCCAATAGGTATCATTGTTTGTATCATTGGAGAGTTGGTGATGAACTTGCTCAAGTTGATCCATGTTCATGACATATTCACATGTTAGGCTCTCAGTTGGTTCCATGCACAATGTGTTGCTTTCTGAATCAGCGATCAACCATTGGATGCCCTCCTGTTTTGTGGCTACTACATACAGACACCTTTGAATTTCTAGTTCTAGTGCACACTTCTTGCATGCAAAGATGGATTCTTGCTTGATGGCCCAAAGTTTCTGCACACAATTGCACTCACTATCACTGTACATGATGCATGAAACTCTCTTCTTCTCGATCTTTCCAAATGCATTTTCTTTAGAGATTTCTAGGGAAATATCTTCGATGCCCATTGTTGCATCTACTGTGCGTAGCCATGTTCTTCCCATAATGATTGGGAAGTCCCCTTTGTAATTCTCCACTTTGAATACCAAGAAGTCAACAAGATCAGACCACCCATAGACAATGGTTATAATGTCTTCTACTAATTCTAATGGAATAGTGATGGACTGATCTGCCAATTCTAATATGATGTTGCTCTTCTTAAGAGGAGGTAGGTTCCAAGTAATGTACGTTTCATGAGAAATCAAATTAACACCAAAACTTGAATCAAGAAGAGCCTTGCACTATTCATTCCTAGCAATCTGCAAATAAATTAGAGGACTTCTAGGATCAACTAATTTCCTAGGAAGGTTTCCTACACAAATCCAATTAGACATAGTGTGAGTAAGCATTACGGTATGGATCCTTAGTAGAGTTTGGTTTTAAGGAGGCTCAAAGGAATTAGATATGGAGGAAGAGGCTAGAGTAGGGTTGTCAACCGTGGGTGTAGGTGAAGGCTTAGGTGGACTATAGGGTTGAAAGAAAGGTCTTGTCTTTGATTGGAAATTCGACCCCTCCGATTGATGATTGGGTTGCAAATTAACATCCCTTGTAGCATTGTGTTGTTGCAATTGAGTGGGAAATTCACCCTGCATTGGTGGAGTAGGTTGTAGCTATGCAACTAGAGGAGGAGTGTGTGTAGGGACAAGAGGAGGATAAGGATAGGAGGCAGTGTCCCTTCTTTCATGCAAAGATGGAGTTTGATAATAGTTGGAAGGGTGGTAGTAAGGTTGTAACTAAGAAACATGACTGGAAGAATCATGTGGAGACATGGGTTGTTGAACATGGTAACCATATGGATTAGGCTACCAATAAGAGTTTGTAGCTTTGGCAATGTAAATGCCCATGATTGTGGTTGCTACCATTGTTGGTACTGTTCATACAGTTGCAATGGAGCTTCGCTTGGATAATACAATTGTTGTTGTTGGAACTACTTGAGATTACCTTGAGGATAAGGCAACCTCCTAGATGTTTTCCTTTGTGTAAGTCATGGATGTAAGGCATACATCCCTNTAGATGTTTTCCTTTGTGTAAGTCATGGATGTAAGGCATACATCCCCA
Source organism: Gnetum montanum (assembly GCA_015680685.1). Taxonomy (NCBI): domain Eukaryota; kingdom Viridiplantae; phylum Streptophyta; class Gnetopsida; order Gnetales; family Gnetaceae; genus Gnetum; species Gnetum montanum. The sequence goes on along the minus strand of MNCI01025132.1, from coordinate 794,086 downwards.
ACTCCTAAAGATGTGACACAACGGGGCAACATCCCTTAGGGTATTCATACTAGCAAACATCACATCCACGATCATCATTTGATTCACTATCTACAACCTCTTCTATTGTAGCAACTTTGCCCTCACCTTTGTAATATGCATGTTCAGCTTCTTTGCGACTCCTATGTTTACAATTACTACCTTGTTCTCGGGACTCTTCAGCAATTTTGAGGATAGCTTAAAATCGGCTATCCATGGCATCCCTTAATTGATCAACCTTGGTCATAAGTTCAGATTGGAATTGTTGAAGTAGCAAGGCTTTTTTATGCATCCCCTCATCAAATATGAATTCATCCTCATTGTCATAGAATTGAACCTGCCTTTTGTGATGGAGCTTTGCTTGGATAATATAATTGTTGCTAGCAAAACTACCTAAGATTACCTTGAGGATAAGGCAACCTCCTGGATGTTTTCCTTTGTGTAAGTTGTGGATGTAAGGCATACACCCCTGACTCCTAAAGATGTGACACAATAGGGCAACATCCCTTGGGATGTTCATATTGGCAGACATCACATCCACAATCATCATTTGATTCACTGTCTGCAACCTCTTCTATTGTAGCAATTTTTCCAATACTTTTGTAATATGCACATTCAGCTTCTTTGTGCCTCTCGCACTCACAATTACTATCTTATTCTCAAGTCTCTTCAGCAATTTTGAGGACAACTTGAAACTTGCTATCCATAGAGTTTAGATTGGAATTGTTGAAGTGGTAAGCATTTTTTATGCACCCCTTTGTTAAATACGAATTCATCCTCACAGTCATAAAATCGAACCTCCCTCTTACAGATGGAAGGATCGCGGTTGTACTTCTCTGTACTTTTTCTTTTTTGTAGTTCATCCTCCTCTTTGGTGACCTACTCTATTAATCGTTGTACATAGCAAGTAGTTAGTTCTGATAATTGCCCTTGGGCATAGATACAAAGGGTTTTCCTCATTTCATTACGAAGCCCATCTACAATGTGGTGGAGTTGAGCCAATTGAGAATAACCATGGCTAGGGCATTTATGCATCAAGGCATAATATCAGCCAATGGCAGCATCCAAGGGTTCATGTGCTCATTGTTTCCACTCTTGAATTTTCTTCCTTAAGTTGGACACTCAAGAGTACATTTGATACTTATCATTGAACATTTTAAGCATGGTACTCCATCATCTGATAGATTCTAATTCTAAGGACCAATACCAGTTCTCTGCTTCTTTGATGAGTGTCCTGGGAAACAACTTCAATTTTTGCCATTCATTTTCTATGTTTTGCAAGGCACATGCATCTTGAAAAGCTTGAAAATGATTTTACATACTAGAGTTATATCCTCCTTCAAATCAAGCAATATTATTCATGTCTAACTATTTGATCTGACTATCTTTCACATGCTTTGTTGGAATTCCAATTGCATTTGTGATGTTAAGCATACTTTGGGTAGCAAATAGAGGCTCATTGAGGCCTTGATCATGGTGCCTATGATGCCCTCTACTATCCCTTCATTCATGGTGATGTTCTTCTCTTGAACATCTACGTTCTTGATCTTGCCCATTTGTACAATTCTATCAATTGTTTTGTTTGTTTCGATTACCTCCATTGTGATCTTGCCTTCTATGGTCACAATTAGAGCCAAAAGAAGAAGATGATGATGAAGTGAAGGAAGAAGAACCAGCACCATCATGATGCCTGCTACTTCCTCTTTAGTGATCGCTACCATGATCATGATCTTACTTCTTGCCTACATCCCTATCTTGAATTTCCCCTCCAGATCCTACTTTGTCATTAGATCCCTTGTTACCAGAATCAGGATTATGAATTGTGTAGTGCAGATTTTGGTTTTGACCTTCATCATCAAAGTTAAAGAGAGAAGTGTCATTAAATGGAAGATCCCCACTAGCTTTTTGGTACAACAAGAATGGAGAATCATTAAGTCCCTTTCCCTTCAAAAGTTCATAATGCTGTTGCAGCTGCCAATCTCGCAGGCATTGTGCTTTGGTGGGACAATAATCCCTGGTGTCAACATCCTTCATGATATATTCCCCATGGAAATCTTGAAGACCACATCGTGCAAGCATTTGATAGAGCATTACAAGAGCAGCACGATCAGACGGCAACATAATGTTGCCCTCCATGTCACGCCACCGTAGCTATTCATCCTAGTGTAGGATGAAGGTGAAGTTCGGCACATACTCATCAAGATGAGTATATGTAATTCAGTACAGTTGAAGCTTGGATGGATGAATGTTATCAGGCTTGGGTGGAGAAGCGCTCCTATGAGAAGAAGACATTGTTGATTAGTGAAACAAAAATCACAGTGTGCTCTGAGAATTTGAGGTAGTAATTGTAAAACAAGATATGACTCTCAAGTTCATTCCAATGATTTAAATACTTTCACTAGATCCTAGATAGCACATAATAGAATAAAAATAGATCCTCAACAATGGTGCCAATGATGAGCGACGAGATACCCCTATGCCCAGCCATACGAATCACTAAGGCATTAAGCACGATCCGGTCAAATTCTATGGACCTATAATCATCTCATACACTAGTTCCTCTAGGAAATGAAATGACGTTGAGAACATTTGTTGTCTTCCCAACTACACTTGTGAGGCTCAAGAGTATGGTTTAAGTGTAATTAAGGTATATGAATTTTTATCATTTTATGTTTTATGGATGTAATCGCCTACAATAAGAATAAAGGGTATAGTAGATTGAAACTAATGTCTATTGCCTAGCTAGCATGACACAAGTAACTACCCCACTTTCCTGGACACATCCTGAACACATATAGCACTATTGGACTACCAAATGTTAAGCGTTGTTGGGTTACCAAGTACTATATGAATGCTCAAAGTGGTTGTGCTCATGTTCATTAATTGCTGGAAATAAATTGTGTAATCAAATGTATTAAAGTAAATAAAAAGAAAGTAGAATGCATTAAGGAAAATATTAAGTTATTCTCAGTGCTGCAAGGATTGTTAAAAGAGTTCATTTTATTTCTGTCACATTACTATGCTCAGGTACATCAATGCTTGAACAAAGAATCGTACACACTTAAGACTCCTTCTACGGGCACTCAGAAAATATTCTAACTTAAAGAAAAATAAACTGCAAGAGTTTTGGTACTCTAACTAAGAATTATCAAAAACTTACTCCAAATAGTAGCCCAGGCATGATATTTATAGACTTGGGGAATATACCCCGATGTCAAATCCAGGCCCCGACATCGCATACTTGATGTCACAGCCAACACAAATGGTGGTTCATCACTGACTCATCATTCTAGATCATTATATGTAGAAATAAAGGTAATTCATTTACAAACAATATTATCCTACCTTTGTTAAAGGGCCTTCATTTGAAGTGATGGTAAGATGCTTATTTTTACATGGTAAAACTTGGGTTTAAATCTAGGTGCAACCACTTGAGAAGAGGTTAGACTTTCATTCATCTATTGATCTTATCATGACCTTTCTTGGTAGGATGAGTATTGAGCCTCCAAGAGATGACCCTTATTGTTCTAACCATATTATTATTGGATATACATACTCAGAGACTTTGTGTTGGTGTGGAAAAACACAGTTGCATGGCTATTTAAATATTGGTAATGACTAATATGGATAAGTTATAGAACATTTAAGTATAGTTTATAATCAATAGGTTAAATAAATCTTTGAGATTAATTATTTAAAATGTGTCTTTTAATTTGATAATGCAAAACTAGTATCCAAGTGATTAGAAGTTAACAAAAGAATCCTCTATATATGTGAAATGGATAAAGTTATGTATTTATTAAAAATATACATTTATTTTAGCTAGTGTAAATTATTTTTCTCAGTTTAGATGTTTGTAAATACATACAATGACAGAAGTCTTAATCTAGAGAATCACTTAAAAATTAACTAGGAAATATAGTGCAAAAAGATGGCTAATTATTAGATTTTGTTAAGGTATACTTGTTGATGGGTTCATATAATACATTGAAAAAATTGAGAGGAGATTATATTTTCCATTTCCTTCTAATGAATCGATTACATGATTTTATAGGGAGAGATTGCTTGTTGGCTCTCCATTATTTTAGGTGACTAAATTACAAATACAGCAAGTGCTAGAAAGTCAGCTGAGAAAATCAGTGATAGCCTCTTAAACAAATAAGGAAACAACAAAGATTCTAAAAATAAGAAATTAAATCCCTAAAGGCTAGGAGGTAAATCACGTAAAATTTCACATTCCCCCTCAAGTTGGGTTGTAGATGTTTAACATGCTAAGCTTGGAAAACAAGTCTTCAAAGTTCTTTCTTGGAAGTGCCTTTGTGAGAATATTAGCTATTTTTTTGAGTAGTGGACGTGTATGATAGCTTGATAATCCCTTCTTCAATCTTCTCTTTGATGAAGTGGTGATCTATCTCAATGTTTTTGGTCTTGTCATGATGGATTGGTGATGGGACGCGATATCGCATCCCTCGTGATATCACGTACGAGATATCGCATCCTCCCCCACGATATCGTGTACGCGATATTGCGGTGTGCCGTCATATCTAGAAATAAGAGGCGGCTCTCCCTTTTTTCCTCATCCTAGGCTAGAAGTAGGGAAACTCTGGCAGATTGATCACTCCAGAGATAGAATATTTTCCATGTGCCCGCAGTAGGAGTCCTAAAGTGAACGGATCTTTATTCGAGCAACATTGTACCTGAACACAAGTTGTGTATGACAATAAAGACAAACTTCCTAGATAAACCTTGCAGTGCATGGAATAGGATTTTCTTTAATATTATTTATTGCTTTCTCTCTTGCCCTTATCTCCTAGTAATGCGGAATGAGTACAACTTGATTACGAGCATTTAAGGATGTGTACAGATAATCAAGGAACGGATGCTCATCGCACTTAGGCTGGATTAGATTCTCTCAACCCTTTCCTCCTAGTTAAGTACCTCAGTATGACCACTTCAAGCACATGCGTTACGCATGGTGATCCCAGCAACGATTAGCATTTGGTAGCCACGGTTGCATTGGTTCAGGGTGTGTACGATAAGTGGGAACGGACGCTAATGCTAGGTAATTTAGACTTAGTTCATTAGTTAGAGTTAGTAATTAGTTTCTCAACCCTTCAACTCAATAGCATGGGAGATAAAACATAAAAACTATAAAAATCATATACCTCGGACTTACTTAACCATACACCGTGACAACTACAAGTAAGTCTAGGAAGACAACGAATGATTAACCCTAAGTGTTCCTGGGGCGTGTAGGCACTTAGTCTGTGGAGTTCGACCGGATTGCGCATGCTACGCTTGTTTTCATATGGTTGAGTGTAGGGGTATCTCACCACTCGTCAATTGGATTCTTTGCAATACTAATGGCAAATTGGTTGTTGCAGTACATTTCCATTGGTTGTTTGGTGGGAACCTTCAGCTCCTTAAGTAGTCTTCTAAGCCACATTCCTTTGCTTATTCCAAGAGCCATGGCTCTAAATTCTTCCTCTGCACTACTCTTTGACACGACCAATTGCTTCTTACTACACCACGTTACTAGATTTCCACACACATAAGTACAGTAACTAGAGGTGGACCTTTGATCAGTCATTAAACCAGCCCAATCTACATCATTGAAAATCTAAACATTCCTCTTTAAAGATATCTTGAAAAATAATCCTTGTCTAGGTGTGAAGTTTAAGTACCTCAGAATTCTGTAGATAGTTTCCATATGTTCTTCTTTAGGATTGTTCATGTATTAGTTGATGATGCTAATTGAAAAACCAGTGTGAGATAAGTATATTAGTTCTCCAACTAGGTGTTGATATCTTCCCTTGTCAATAGCAACACCAATCTCAGAAACTCCCAGCTTTGTTACTAAGTCCAAGGGGGTTTCTGAAGGTTTAAAGCTAAGCATACCAATTTCTTTGAGAAGATCAAGAACACACTTCCATTGTGACACAATGATTTCCCTTTTTGATTGAGCTACTTCCATTCCAAGAAAGTATCAAATATTTCCAAGGTTTTTGATCTCAAATTCTATAGCTAGTACTTCTTTTAGGCTTTGTATTTCTTCCTCATTATCCCTTGTTACGATAATATCATCCACATACACAATCAGTATAGTCAGTTTACCTACTGAGGAATGTTTGACAAATAAGGTATGATCTAATTGACATTGAGTGTAATCATGCCCCTTTATGACCTTGGTAAATCTTTCAAACCATGTCCTTGAAGATTGCTTGAGTTCATACAAAGACCTCTTGAGCTTGCATACTTTGTTGGAGTTAGATTTTGATTTAAATCTAGGTGGCAGGTTCATATAGACCTCTTCCTCTAAGTCCCCATTCAAGAACACATTCTTGACGTCAAGTTGGTGAATAAACTAATCTAAGTTTGTAGCAAGAGACAATAGAACCTGAACTATGTTGAGTTTTGCTACAGGGGTGAAGGTTTCCTAATAATCACTCCCATAGGATTGAGTAAAACCTTTGGCAACCAATCTAGCTTTGCATTTGTCAATGCTTCCATTTTTTTTGTATTCAATAGTAAATTCCCACTTGCAGCCAATTTTCCTTTTCGCAGCATGTAGATTAGCAATTTCTAAAGTGTTATTCTTCTCAAGAGCATAGATCTCATCAAGTACTATTTCTTCCACTTAGACCACTCAAATGCTTCCTTAATACCAATGGGAATCTTAACTTTATTGAAATTAATCAGAAAAGATTGAAAATTTGGCAATAATCTCTAATATGAAACAAAGTTAGATATAGGATGTTTAGTACATGTTATCACACCCTTATGGATAGCAATCAACCAATATAAATCATCATAAGCTAACCCACTATGAGATAAATTAGGATGAGAGTTACCTGGTGCAATATTTTTGGTACTTGAGTTCAGTTCAGACTCATGGATTTGCTCAATTAATGCTTATTTTTCCATTTCCTCTTAGTTGGTTCTTCTCCTCAAATAGATTTGTAGTTCACCATTTTTTTCTAACTATGTGGTCCCTATTTGACTTGATGAAGGATGAGAGACATGTGTTTGATTGTCACTTGGTTTGTCAGATTCAATAGGTTGGATCTGAGAAGACTCAGAAGATTTTGGAATAAACTCAAATAATTCAAATTCAAGGATAAGATGAACAAGAGCTATCTTAGAGGGCTTAAAGCTAGGATTTTTCATCTCTATATCCCATGATTGATATTCAAGTGTATCATTCTCTCCCTGAATAGCAGTTTTAGTATAATAAGGTTGATTCTCAAAAAAGGTGACATCCATGGAGTTGTAGTATCTTTTTGTGATAAGAGGGTAGCATTTGTAACCCTTTTAGTGAGGTGAGTATCCAATGAAGATACATCTAAGAGCTCTAGGATCAAGTTTCCCATAATTATATTGGTGAATATGAACGAATGCAATATAACCAAAGACTTTGAATGGAATAGATGATAAGAGCTATGTGTTAGGGAAATATTTCAATAATACTTGACAAGGGATATCATACTTGGGAGTTCCGGATGGCATTCAAATCATTAGGTAAATTTTCGTCAGGATGGACTCCCCCCAATAGTGTTTAGGGACACTAGAAGAAAACATTAGGGATCTAGCAACCTCTGATAAATGACTATTTTTGCACTCTGTAATTCCATTTTGTTGAGAAGTGTCAACACATGAACTTTGATGTACTATTCCTTGTGTCGATAAGAAATTTTGAAGGATGGATTGAAAATATTCCTTAGCATTATCAATTCTAAGAATTTCGATATTTGTGTTGAACTAGGTTGAATTATAGAGTGAAAATTTTTGAAGATCTAACCTACTTTAAATTTATCCTTCATCAAAAATACCCAAGTGAGTTGAGTATGGTTGTTAATGAATGATATAAACTAATGGGAACCAGTAATGCTTTTTACTTTAGAGGGTTCCCAAACATCACTGTGTATCATAGAGAAAGGACATGACATTTTGTAGGTGATGAGATGTGATATCGCATGGGCTGCGATATTGTGTACACGATATCACAACCGTTGTGATATCGCATCCCATGCGATATCGCGTACACGATATTGCATTGTCCCTTGCGATATCGTGTACGCGATCTTCCAGCACACCGTCATATCTATAAAAAAGAGGCGACTCTCCCTTGTTTCCTCATCCTAGGCTAGAAGTAGGGAAACTCTGGCAGATTGATCACTCCAGAGATAGAATATTTTCCATGTGCCCGCAGTAGGAGTCCTAAAGTGAATAGATCTTTATTCAAGCAACATTGTACCTGAACACAAGTTATGTACGGAAATAAAGACAAACTTCCTGGATAAACCTTGCAGTGCATGGAATAGGATTTTATTTAATGTTATTTATTGCTTTCTCTCTCGCCCTTATCTCCTGGTAACATGGAATGAGTACAACTTGATTACGAGCATTTAAAGATGTGTACGGATAATCAAGGAATGGATGCTCATCGCACTTAGGCTAGATTAGATTCTCTCAACCCTTTCCTCCTAGTTAAGTGCCTCAATATGACCACTTCGAGCATGTGCGTTACGCGTGGTGATCCCAGCAACGATTAGCATTTGGTAGCCATGGTTGCATCGGTTTAGGGTGTGTACGGTAAGTGGGAACGGATGCTGATGCTAGGTTAATTTAGACTTAGTTCATTAGTTAAAGTTAGTAATTAGTTTCTCAACCCTTCACCTTGTTAGCATAGGAGACAAAAACATAAAAACTCTAAAAATCATATACCTCAGACTTACTTAACCATACACCGTGACAACTACAAGTAAGTTTGGGAAGACAATGAATAATTAACCCTAAGTTTTCCATGGGCATGTACACACTTAGTCTCCGAAGTTCAATCGGATCATGCGTGCTATGCTCGTATTCGTATGGTTGAGTGTAGGGGTACCTCGCCACTCATCATTGGCGTCGTTGCCAGGGACTAAGTGTTTGTGCGCTGAATAGAATATAGGACATCACTCACATCATTGAGAGCCTAAACGAACCTTCAAGTTAATTAAAAGAAAAATATTATATAACGGTAAAATTAGCACATCGATAACAATGTCTTCTTCTCATAAGAGCAACTCACCACCTAGGGACAATACAAAGAACAATCGGCAATCAAAAACACATAACCTAAATCCACCAAGTCCTAAACAATATCAGATAGTCTATACTCATCCCAATGAGTATATTCCAGACTTTACCTTTATCCTCCATCAAGATGAATAGCTGCAATGGAGAGATTTGCAAGGTAACATCGTGTTACCTCCAGATCAATCAATTCCTAACATGCTCCTCCGTGCTTTGGCACAGATTGGCATGACTCAGCTCTATGTTGAATACGTTATAGTAGATTTTGATACAAGGGATTATCATCCCACAGCTACACAACATATGAGGGACTCATGGCAGGAGACCCAAGATAAACTGTTGAAGGGAAAAGGCCCGCACGTCCTTAGTGAAATAGGAAATGGTGAACCACTCATAATGGGTTCTCTATCGAAAGATGTTCCCCCTCCTAACAATAGTGAGGAGGTGGGGTATCAAAACCTACGCTCAACGATACACAACCCTGGTTCTGATCCCCGTGAATACCAACTATTCACAGAGGGAACAACAACATATAACAAGGACGGGCACTTAGATTGTCACCACGATCGGAGCCGTAGCAGCCAAAGAGAAGGTCAGAAGCATCGCCATGGCAATGGTTCCCCTTCCTCTTCTCCTTCATCTCATCACTCACCCTCTCCTTCCACATCTGGGTGCAGACATCATGAACATAATAGTGAGGATAAAGGTAGGTGAAACGAGAGGCCTCGACAAGAAAGTCGAGAGAGAGGACAAGGGCATGAACAAAGGGAAAGTAGGGAACAACAAAGACATCATAGGCTTCACNTTCCAATAAGGCATTTAAAAGATAGTCGGATCAAATGCTTAGACATGAATAACATCCCACGCTTTGAAGGGGGATACAACTCAGATCCGCAGCATCATTTATAGGCATTCCACGATGCCTGTGCCTTGTAGAACATAGAAAACAAGTGGCAGAAACTTAAGTTGTTTCCCAGGATACTCATCAAGGAAGCAGAGAGTTGGTACCAGTCCTTAGAGCCAGAAACCATCAAGAGGTGGAGTACGATGTTAGAACTCTTCAACGATAAATATCAAACGTACTTAAGAGTGTCTAATTTATGTAAGCAGATCCAAGTATGGAAGCAAGGTACTCATGAACCCTTGGATGCTACCATGGCCTACTACTACACATTGTTACATCATTGCCCGGGCCATGGATACGCTCAACGGGATCAACTTTGCCACATCGTAGATGGGCTAAGGAATGAGACTAGAAGAACTCTTAGGACTTATGCCCAAGGCAGACTATTAGAAATTAGAGCCCATGAAGTTCATCGCTTGTTGGAACAAGTAGCAAAAGAAGAAGGTGAACTATGAAAAAGAGAGAGTGCAGAAGAATACAATCGTGATCCCTCCCTTCGGAAAAAGGGAATGAAATTTTGTGATGAGAAGGATGAGTCACCACTCGAAGAGTTGGTGAACCGGAAAACCTTGCCGATTCAAAAATTAACAATAGAAGTACCGGCTAAGATGGATCAATTGTGGGATTCCTTAGACTCCAGACTTGAAACAGTCTTGAAAATTGTAGAAGAGTCTAAGGCAGAACAAAGTAGTGACAAAGATAAGACAAAGCGGAGAGATTCAAGCCCTGCACATAACAAGGGTAAGGGGAAATTTACTATCTCTGATGAGGTTGTGGATTCAAACACAGACGATGACGATGGATGTGAGATTTGACATTATGATCATCCCAATGGATGTTATCCAATCATCTCACATCTACAAGAGTCTGGGGTGTGTGCACTTAACCCAAGACTAAATCAACAGCAGACACCCCGTAGGTTACCTTATCCCCAAGGTAACCCAAGGCAGTTCCACCAACCCTTGTCGTACTATCCAAGTGGAACTCTACCACAACCCATCAGATAGCATCAGTAGTGGCAATACCCACAGTCATCGGGGATGCCACCACCGAAACAATAATACCCTTACTGGCAACCTGATCCTTATGGCTATTATGTGCAGCAGCCGGTTTCTCCAAGTGACTCTATGGGTTACACAACTCCCCAACATCACTACCAAGTTCGGGAGTACTTTAGAAGGACTCCTTCTCCTCCAAGAGGTACCCCACATACTTACCATCCTCCCACTCCATCCACACCTCTTCCACCTATAGTTCCCATACAACCTACTCCAACAATGCAAGGGGAAATCCCCACTCAACCGTAGCAACGCCATGCTACGAGAGTCGTAAATATTCAACCTGCTGCTGGTTCTGACAACTGTAAAAAGAGAAGACCTTTCTTCAGAACCAAAAGCCTAGATAAGCTCTCACAACAACAAGCAGTTGAGTCCATAACCACTCCTCCATCATCTAAAACTTCGGAGCATCCTTCAGTCCAACAATAGAGCTTAATGCATATGGTTATGTTAACGCATACTATAATCAACTAGATCAAGGTAGGCCACCTTCCTAGGAAACTAACTAACCCTGGGAGTCCCTTAATCTATCTACAAATTGCTGGGAATGCACCACATAAGGCTCTTCTTGACTCAGGTTCCGGAGTCAACTTAATTTCATGAGAGATGTATCAAGCCTAGAACCTATCCCAACTTAAGAAGAACAACATCCAACTAGAGCTGGCTGACCAGTCCATCACCATTTCCTTGGGATTGGTGGAGGACATTGTTACCACTGTGTGTGGTTGGTCTTACCCAGCTAACTTCCCGATGATAGAAGTTAACAGCAACAACGAGGACTTCCCAATTATAATGGGAAGGGCATGGCTGAGTACAGTAGACTCATGCCTTAGGATTTGCGATCTTTCCTTGGAGATATCTAAGGTAAATATTTATGGAAAGATCAAGAAGAGGAAAGTTCCATGCATCACATACAGTGATTCATCGGGTGATGACATGGAGGAATGCACAACATCTCCTCCATGCAACAGGTGTGCCCTTGAAACTGTAAGACAAAGATGTCTGTATGTAGCAACCACACAACAAGTAGTAGATACCCCGTGGTTGACATCTACTCAAGAGAGCAAACCAATATGCATGGAACGAACTGAGGAAACAACCCATGCCAACAACGAAGGCATAGATACGTTGGAATATGAGCGTCGCCAACTTCCACCCCTTAATCTAAGATCATCAATTGGGAGGAGTTGGACACTTTTAAGAAATTCAAACAGGCGCTCATTATTTCAGATCTCTCCCTTTCCACTCAGTTATGGAGGAGATGGCCACTTATGCTAATCATATGGGGCCCTCAGTTCTTTTTAAATTTTTGTTTTACAACGTTTTTGTTTTACAACATTTTTGTTTTACAAGTTTTTGTTTTACACATTTTTGTTTTACACGTTTTTGTTTTACAAGTTTTTCTTTTGCAAGTTTTTGTTTTATACATTTTTGTTTTACAAATTTCTTTAACTTTTTTTGTTTTTGTTTTACAACATCGTTATACTTTTCCATTTTGTGTGTGTGTGTGTGTGTGTGATCCACCCTGTAAGTTTGTCACCCAATAAGTGTTCTTCGTGATGGTATGAACTATTTTCATGTTGATTGCTAATGTTTGGTTTTTACTCTTAAGTCACAATGTTGATACTAAGGTATGTTTCTTTTGATATGGCAAGCAATGAGTTCACTTCATCCATCCATCCACCAGTTTCTATGGTCTCTCTTGGCTTGGAAATGTACAGTCTCCTTCATAATAAGAACTTTAGCGAATCGGTGACTAGCCATTTCTCAAACTAATGAAGGACTCAAGGATTGAAAAGGGTGTGACTTTAAGGGAACTTGATGCTTTTGTGTTGGCCATTCTCTTGGGTGCTTGGATGTTTTCTTCTTGGGTTTTCTCATCGTTCTGATGTTACCCAAGTATCAGAAGCTGAGACAATAAAAATAACAAAGTCTTTGCATGGTGTGATTCTCACACATAAAAACACAAAACACAAAACACAACAAAAAATTTAAAAAAGTGAGAATTCAGAGGACACCCCTTAGACGAAATAATCAATTGGGCTACAAGCACAGGTTATGGAACCAAAAGTGTTCCCTCTAACTAAGGCCCTTCTCGCTTCCCATTCTCTCCTTTGTTTCGGCAGAATGGTTGTAGCTCTTGAAGAAGGCGTTCTTGTTACTTCAAGGGGATGGTTTGGCTGAATGCATTGATGCAAAGTCACTGGATGTGGTTGGTTTGAGGCTAGAGTTGGAATGAGATTTGCCAAGTCACATTAATCATGAAACACATAAGGGGATGTATACCACCTTGTTCTTGGGATTCTATTCCATTCTATTCTCTTCATGCTTCTCTCCATTATTCACCTTATTGCTGGTTGTATCATTAGTGTATATATTTTGGTTGATGCATTATTTTCTTTTTGGTAAATTCTTGTGGTTAAGACTTTAACTCTTGTTCCAATTGACATTCCTAGAGCCTACGGACTCTTTGAATGTGGGTTTGTCAGGGCCTTAAGGGCATGAGCCTGCTTTGGGGAGGACCCACTGATATTCCTCTTTGGTGCACCAGTTAAATTCTTTTCCCTATCATTTTTGCAATTAATTTTATTTTGTTCATTTCCATCTTGATATCCATTTCTTTGATGTTAATTCTTTCTCTACTCTAATGCTACTAGAGGTTCGCGATTAGTCATGGGGGTACGGGGCCCGATTTTTTCGATTTTCTCCTAGCCCTGATTTTTTTTCAATTTTTTCCTAACCACTACACCTTCTGTAGTCATCATTAATACATCCCCAGATCCGAAATTAGCCATACCACAACCTAGCCAATGGACCTACACTGAAGCAAGGTATTAATTACATGATGATTCATTTACCCTTGCTAATATATGATTTTATTTTGTGTGCAGATGGTGATCATACAACAACGGATTGGATCTGGAGAAAACACTTGGAATGGAGCAGTGCTGAGAGCAGCTATGCAAGGAGCAAGATCGATGGCATGCTTACGGAAGGACAATAAAAGGTGCAATCTTGGCGTTGGCAGCAGCAACACTTCTTTCTCTCTTCTCTCTCAACTACCAATTAAGGCCTGATGTCAATGTAATAAGGTGTTCACCCTTGTTGTCATGAACACTAGTTTTGTCAAGTCTTGTAATGATGATCTGTTCAAAAGTCATCCCATTAGTTCCATTCAGTCAATAATCCCATACCTTCCCAAAATTTTGTAAGGAACTTGAGCACGAGTTTTCATTCAGTCATGGGGGTATGATGAGATGCGATATCGCATGGGCCGCGATATCACGTACGCGATATCACGGTGCACCATCATATCTATAAATAAGAGGCGGCTCTCCCTTGTTTCCTCATCCTAGGCTAGAAGTAGGGAAACTCTAGTAGATTGATCACTCCATAGATAGAATATTTTCCATGTGCCCGTAGTAAGAGTCCTAAAGTGAACAGATCTTTATTCGAGCAACATTGTACCTGAACACAAGTTTTGTATGGAAATAAAGACAAACTTCCTGGATAAACCTTGCAGTGCATGCAATAGGATTTTATTTAATGTTATTTATTGCTTTCTCTCTCACCCTTATCTTCTAGTAACGCGGAATGAGTACGACTTGATTACGAGCATTTAAAGATGTGTATGGATAATCAAGGAACGGATGCTCATTGCACTTAGGCTAGATTAGATTCTCTCAATCCTTTCCTCCTACTTAAGTGCCTTAGTACGACCACTTCGAGCACGTGCGTTACACATGGTGATCCCAGCAACGATTAGCATTTGGTAACCATGGTTGCATTGGTTCAGGGTGTGTACGGTACGTGGGAACGGATGCTGACGCTAGGTTAATTTAGACTTATTTCATTAGTTAAAGTTAGTAATTAGTTTCTCAATCCTTCACCTTGTTAGCATAGGAAACAAAACATAAAAACTATAAAAATCATATACCTCGGACTTACTTAACCATACACCGTGACAACTACAAGTAAGTCTGGGAAGACAACGAATAATTAACCCTAAGTGTTCCATGGGCGTGTAGGCACTTAGTCTACGGAGTTCGACCGGATCGCGCGTGCTACGCTCATAGTCGTATGGTTGAGTGTAGGGGTACCTCACCACTCATCAGTAGGGTTGTGAAGGATAAGAATTTCAGACATGCTTGGATAATTGAAAAACTTCACAATGGAGATCAACTAAATTTTTATTATTCAATAACAAAGGAAACAATTTTTGAAGATAAGAAAAATTCAAGTGAGCTAACCTATGGTGCCATAATAGTCTTGCCCTTTTATTACTTGACTCAACACTTGAAGAGGAAACATTTTTATGACTTTGACTTTTTGACTATGAGACACTAAACAACTAGATTTGTGAACTTGTCTTGTAGGAGAATCCACAACCTTGAGAAAGTAGAGTCTTGATATCAATTTAGCATTGCCAATCATCCTCTCTGATCCTAAGACATGAAATTCACACATATTTGAGGTAAACTTAGCAACACAATTTAGATCTTGAGTAAGTTTACTAATAGATAAAAGATTATAATTCAAACAAGGAACAAAAAGAATTGAGTGAAGAATCAAATTCTCTAAAATTTCCATATATCCAATTCCTACCACTTTTGCGAGAGATCCATTTGTAATTCTAATGATCATATTCTCATGAAAAGGGTGGAGATTGTTGAATATCATGGCATCACTGGTCATGTGGTCAGAGGATCTAGAATCTACAATCCACATTTTCAACTTTCCTTTAGTAACATGTAATGCATCCAAGTGATTACCTTTGTGCGCAATAGATCTAGTTGCTATGGGGTTAGTCGAAATGGATTTTTGTACAAACATCTTTTACAACAACTCAAGTTGTTCTTTGTCGAACAAGCTTGGTTCAATGGCAACAGGTTCCTAATAGACAGTGATGGTAGTTTCAGTGGATGTTGAGCTTTCCATTTTGGAAAAAAAATGATGGGATGTTTAGGATTTAGAGTGGCTTTGATACCATGAAAAATTTGAGAGGAGATTATATTTTCCATTGCCTTCCAATGAATTGATTACATGATTTTATAGGGAGAGATTGCTAGTTGGCTCTTCACTCTTTTAGGTGACTAAATTACAAATACAAAAAGTGCCAGAAAGTCAGCTGAGAAAATTAATGATGACCTCTTAAACAAATAAGGAAATAACAAATATTCCAAAAATAATAAATTAAATCCCTAAATACTAGGAGGTAAATCACGCAAAATTCCACATACATATCGTTATACAATGTTTTCTCCTTAAAACATCTAGTATGTGGAATGAAATTCCAAGAATACATATATTTGGATTCTAATTGAGTAGTTAAACTACTTAGTGGGCTATGTGTTTCCTTTTCAAGTGAAATCAATCTCTAATATTTTGTGACAAGAAATCCAACTAGTTGGATAGGGTGTCTACTGTAAATGATTATGGAGCATAGCTTGGTTGTAATACTTAATAAATTTTTTCACTTTTTACATTGAAGTTTATTAGTTTCTTGTGAGGCATAGCTCACTTGATTAAAGCATATGGTCTGTAGTTTTTAAGTCATAGGTTCAATCTGAAGAAGGTATGCAAAGATGTGCTAACTTCATAGCATGGTCAAAATAAACATTCAATCTATGATGTTAGGTAAATGATGAAGTTAAATTTTTAGTCAAAACAACATCATAACAATGACATCGTATCAACAATGTTGTTTATCCAATGTCAGTTCCCTTGATAGATCATCATTGATATGATGTCTTAGGATGTGTGTAGCCCTATAAATACAACACTTGAGGGCACGATCTGCTAACGTTTCATTCCCATAGTAACTAGACTCTTGCAGTTTCATTTCTCAAATTTAGACTTAGCACTTAGAAGTGTGAATGCCTGCAGTGTGGTGTGACATAGTGAATGGAATCTTTGTTCAAGTAGTTTGTACTTGGACATGAATTATGAATGGAAATAAAGATCGAGCTATTGCAACATTCTCCTAGTGTACTATTTTCACTTGGCATAATGTTTACTGCTTTATTAGCATAACACTTTATTTCCCAAAGTACTTTACTTTTACTTATAAATAGTTAGTGGAATGGGTACGACTGATTTTGAGCGCTTAAGTGTAATTGTTTGGTAAGCCTAGTAGTGTTATTGCTTGGTATGCCTAGTTGCATAACACTTGGTAACCCAATAACAGTTATATAAAGTGTAAGGTGTGTATGAAAAATCAAGACTGGATACTCATCACCTTAGGCTAGAATAGACTTACATTTCTATCATTACTTAGACTTAGATTAAATCTCATTCTCAATTATGTTATCACTAGGAGTAAAATGGGCTTAACAACCTCATTTATCATATGCCTCACTACAAGTTAAACCATACACTTAGCTTTACCTACCTCAAAGTGGGAAGACAATGGTCTCAAACTGCAACTCAATTACTAGCATAATAACATTGACCATCCATTGATTATGATCAGGTCACACTTGAACACTTGTGACTTGTATGGTTGGGTGTTAGATTGCTTCACCACTCATCATTGGCATCGTTGCTAGGGATAGTCAATGTTTGCTAAGTAATTGATTTTTACAAAGTTTGTTATATCAGGAATTCAAAGTTAAAACTTATAATCCTTAAATAAACTTGAAAACACACACTTAACAAGCATCACAATTTCAACATGGCTTCACTTAAAGACAAATCACCACTTGCCAAATAGCTACAAAGAGGCAATGATAGAACCAGTAATGAAGAAGGTTGGGGGATGGTCATGCAAACTAGAATCACATACACTCACACTGATCCTTCTTAGGTAGACTTTACTTTCATCTTTCATGAGGTGGAGAGACATATAGGGCAACATCGTCCTACCTCTAGAGCAAGTAGCACTTCTCATGTTTTAAATTTCCTTAAGGGGAATGAATTTGAACCAAGTACATGAAGGGTACCATGTGACTAAGCACATGACAAGATCCTACCAGTCCACAAAGGCACAAATGAAAAGAGATGTTTCCATGGAAATTAAGCATGCATATAACAAGGTAAAGTAGGTGAATGCTCCAATTGTCCTAGAAGAACTTGATGGTGATGCATTTATTCCAAAAAAAAAACTCCACCAAAATCATGAGGACCCTTCTCAAATGTCTATCATCTAACTTGAAAAACCTGTCAAATTTCAATTACATTCCGCCCTAGCAGAGACACCTCAAAGGGAGGCAACAGACTCCAAGTATAGGTAGAACTCAAGGCCAAGAGTTTCTATTGAATCCCACAAGGAGGAATACTAGAGTCATCAAGGGAGGATAAGTTGACATCATTCTTCTACAACCTCATCTTCATCCTCACAGTCATCGATGAACTTTGATAGGAGGAGACAAAGGTACTAAGACCATGATAGGAAAGAACAAGGAACTCATGATCGTTATGACCATCATCCAAGATACTTTGATGAGGAAGATGAAGATCAAACCAAGAAGGCATAGGGATTGAAGAGAGGATCAAGAGAACTATGAGCACTAAAGGGGGCACCACTACAACAAAGCTCACAAACCCAATCACAATGATGAACCCATGTTGGCAACTTGTAGTACGATCAATATCCAAGAAGTTGTCTATAAACCAACCAGGCACATCAAGGATAACCGCATCAAGCAAATAGACATGAATAACATGCCTAGATTTAAGGGTGGTTATAATGTTGATCCTCAACACCACCTTCAAGCATTCCATGATGCTTGTGCTTACAAAATATAGAAAGTGATTGGTATAAATTGAAGTTGTTTCCAAGCATACTTATGAAAGGAGCAAAAAGCTAGTGCAAATCACTTGAGCCTGAATTAATCAAGAAATGGAGTACCATGCTAGAGCTTTTAAATGATAAATATCAAACTTATTTTTGGGTGGTGCAATCTATGGAAATAGATCCAAGGATGGAAACAAGGGATCCATGGATCCCTTGATGTGGTAATGGGTTGATATTATTCACTATTGCATAGGTGCCTAGGCCATGGATTTTCTCAATGGGAGTAATTAAGGCACATTGTTGATGGGCTTCGAAACAAGACTTGAGAGACCCTTGAGGTTTATGCCTAAGGTTGATTATTGAATCAAATACAAAGATTAATCGATCAAGTGACCAAGGAAGAGGAATAATTAAGGAAAAGAAAATCAATAGAAGAATACAATAGAGATCCATCCATCTGAAAAAGGGATGCAAGAGTTTGTGATCTACAAGAAGAAGAGACCTTGAACTAGGTGATTCAGAAGAATACTTTACCTATGCAAAAATCTATCACTGAAATAGCAACTAAGGTGGTGAAGATATGGGATTCTTTTGATGAGAAGTTTGCAATAGCTTTAAAGATTATGGAGGAAAAAACTAAGTAAGTCTTTAGTAAAGGCAAGAACAAGAAGAAGAAAAGAGATTTTGGACAGAAGGGAAAAGTGGCTTCAATGGTTGAATGTTCAGAAATGAGCTTCAAAGATGAGGAAGGATGTGTCATATGCCAATATGAACATTTCAAAGGATGTTTTCTTGTAATGGCACACTTATAAGAAACAAAGGTATATGCGCTTATCCCTAACTTTATTGAGAAACATATGCCCAAATGGTTATCTTATCCTCAATGTAACTACACATAAGCCTTCCAACCCATGTATTATCCTAGTAGAGCCTACCCATAGACATAGGAGCAATATCATTAGCAGTGGCAACAATCCCAATCATGGTCCATGCCACTGCCATGCCAATAATACCCATATTAGCAACTAGACCCATATGGATACTATGTGCAATGGCCAATCTCTCTAAGAAATGCAACTGTTCAACCGAGACCACCAAGGATAGACTCAAACTCATACATGTATCTACAAGTAGTTGGTTCCTCAAATCAACATCCCAATCCTTTACCACTAGTGCCACCTCCTATAATGTAGGGGGAACTACCATCTCAACTATAATAGAAAGGTGTAACCAAGGTAATTAACATGTAAGAGGAAGTGATCACACATGAACCATAATCAAAGAAATTACCATTCTTCTGAACAAGTCAAGAAAAGATTCATAGGATGAGGATTACGTCTACTTCTACTCCATTGAAATATAGTCCTCCTAGAAGTCACAAGCTTCCATCATCATCAACTAATGCAAACATCACTACTTCCATGCTAACACAAATCATTACCCATTAGATTAAGGTAAGAGCACTTCCATAGAAATGAACAGATCCAAGGAGTCCCTTGGTATACCTTCAGGTAGCAAGGTAAAAACCATGCAAGGCTCTACTTGATTTTGGATTAAGGATGAACTTGATCTTGCAAGACATGTATTACGCCTGGAATCTACTGTAGTTGAAGAAGAGCAATATTCAGCTAGAGTTGGCCAACTAGTCGATCATAGTTCTACCAGGACAAGTGGATGATGTGATTGCTACCATCAATGGTTGGTCCTACCCTACTAATTTTCTAGTTATCCACATAGATAAGAATAAGGGAGAGTTCCCAATCATAATGGGAAGGGCTTGGCTTAGTACTATCAATGCTAAACTAGGTATTTGAGATTTGTCATCGGAAATTTCCAAGGAATATGAAGCTGACATCATTCAAAGACGTAGAGTTCCATGTATTGCATACAACAATAATAGGTGCACTTGCGTGTAAAGGATATGGGCAGTTCAAAAGAAAAATACTAAAGTATGCAAAAGATGTATAGAGGAAATGGATGTGAAGAAATGTCTGTATGTGGTAGCCACTCAACAAGAAGGCACCTAGTGGTTAGTTATAGATGCAGAGACAGAATCTAGTAAATACATGGAACCAATTGATCAAACTATAAGTGCCTATGTAGAAAAAATCAATAGACTGAAATACTTAAGAAAGAGGCATCTCTATTCACATGAAGGTAGAAAAGAAGAAATAAATTAGGGATAGTTAGAGATCCCAAATACTATAGAGTTAGAACCATTAGAACTAGAGGCCCTAATGGTAGCATTGAAATATGCTTTCTTAAACAACAAGAAGTTGGTAATAATAAACAGCAACCTAAGTAAAGATCAAAAAAAGAAGTTATTGGTAGTTGTCAATAAGGGGCTAGTAATGTTTGCATGGTCTTATGATGAAATCACAAATATTGATCCAATAATTTATCAACATCAAATATATATCAATCCAGCAATGATACCATGACATCAACCCCAAAGAAGGCTTAACCCCAAATTGAAAGAAGTAGTTGAGCAAGAGTTAGAGAAATTGCTAAACGCCATATTCATCTATCCTATTGTGAAGAGTAAATGGGTTAGTCCTTTAGTCATTATTCCAAAGAAAGATNGGGGCGCGGCGGGGAGTGGCAAGTGTGCATTGATTTTCAATTGTTGAATGCTACCTCATTCAATGATTACTTCCCTTTGTCATTTGTTGACTAGGTCTTGGATACTATCACAGGACATGAGTACTATAGTTTTCTAAATGGGTACAATGAATACAATCAGATTTGCATTGCACTCGATGACCAGGAGAAAACAATGTTCACCAGTCCATGGAAAACATTTTCCTACAAACAAATGCCATTTGGTCTTTGTAATGCGCCCACCACATTCCAGAGACTTGTACTCAATATCTTCCAATAGAAAATAGGAAATGACATTGAAGTGTTTATGGATGATTTTTCAATGTATGAGCTAGATTTTAAGTAATCATTGGACTGATTAGAGCAGGTATTGAAGCAATGTGTAAAAACAAATCTCAAGCTCAATTAGCAAAAACACCATCTCATGGTCTAGAATGGGATCGTATTTGAACATAAAGCTTCTAAAAAAGAAATAGAAGTAGATTCTAAAAAGATAAGAGTCATACAAAAGATCACTTAGAGGCCACAGAGTGAAATATGTTAGATCATTCTCAGGTCATACAGAATACTATTGAAGGTTCATAGAGAATTTCTCAAAAATTGCAAAATCATTAGTAGAACTAACAAAGAAGGATGCATCCTTCGAATGGACATAGGATTGTGAAAAGGCATTCAAAACCTTGAAATAAAAACTAATCAAGACACCAATCCTTTAAGGTCTAGATTAGTTCAAGCCTTTTCATATTATGATAGATGCTTCCAACTATGCATTTGGTGCAATATTGATGCAGTTAAATGATTAGAAAGGACCTTACTATATACACTATACCAGCAAAAGCATCACTAGAGAACAACTCAACTACACCACAATAGAAAAGGAGCTTACGACCATGATGTATGCAGTTGAGAAATTTTGACACTATGTGCTCGGGTACCATATTTATGTCCATACTGATCATAGTATAATCCATTTTCTCATGAACAAGCTAGAAATTGGTCCCAAAGTGATCATATGACTATTACTTTTGCAAGAATTCAACATCACAATGATTGATAAAAAGGGAACTGAAAATGTTGTTGCTGATCATTTATCAAATCTTACATGGAATTCCCAGGAGCATACATGATCATTATCTAACTAGTTCCCTGATGAGAATTTTCTTACTGAAACAATGATGGCTATAGAATCAATGAGGAAGTCATGGATGGATGATTACATGATTTACTTGACTACATAAGAACTTCCCATTGAATGGAGCAAAAAGAAAAGAGAGCAATTCCTTCACAAAGTAAAGAAATACATGGTAATCAATGGAAACCTATATAAGATTTGTACAAAAGGGCTAGTCAAATGGTGTGTGTTAGAGTGTGACCAAAAACAAATCTTACAAGATGCCCATGAAGGTCCATGTGGGGGCCACTATGCAAGGCGTAGAACAACACTCAAACTAATGATGGTAGACTACTTCTAGCCTACCTTGTTCAAAGATGTCCACAACTTTGCACAATCTTGTGAAAGGTCCCAGAAAGATGGAGGAATGACGACCAGAAATAAAGGGCCACAGTAGTGGATACAACCTTTGAAGCCATTTGATATTTGAAGAATTGATTTTATGGTAGCCATAACACCTATGTCGAATAGAAAAGCATACATTATCATGACAGTGGATTACTATACTAAGTGGGTAGAGGCAACAACAGTTAAAGATTGCATAGCCAAGACAACTACCAAATTCTTCCAGCAAAATGTTGTGAACAAATTTGGAATGCCCAATATGCTTATTGGATAATGGAACTCATTTCACTAATGCTACCTTTAAAAAGCTCATGCAATAACTGGGGGTCAACCATAAACAAACTACATAATATCACCTCCAAGCCAATGGTCAAACTGAGGTTACTAACCATGAAATTACCAGAATTTTGACTAGAATAGTTAGTAAGTTTAGGAAGGATTGGAGCACTAAACCTAATGATGCTCTATGGGCCTATAGGATGTCATGGAAATTATCTATTGAATATTCACCACATGAGCTAGTTTACAAAAAACTACCAATGCTCTTTGATGAGCGGCGAGATACCCCTACACTCAACCATACGAATACGAGCATTACATGCGCGATCCGATCGAACTCCGCAGATGGACTAGTTGTGGCATCTAGATAGTTAGCCTTATGCNACTCCGCAGATGGACTAGTTGTGGCATCTAGACAGTTAGCCTTATGCCACAATTTGTTGTCTTTTCACCTGGACTAGTATTATCTTTGTCACGTATGGTTTAGTCCAGAGTGAGGTGTATGATGGGTTTCTAACCTAGTGCTACTCCA
>MNCI01025132.1:748344-763866 GCA_015680685.1 Gnetum montanum | reverse complement strand
TAATCTTGTAGGAGAGGCATTGTTGTGAAGTTATGTGTGAATTTATATGTGAATTTTTGTAATTATTTCTTTCTAAAAGATATATCGTTAAGTCCTTTACAACGACCTTGTATGATATAACTAATTTAGATAACTAGCACCATCCCCGGCAACGGCGCCAATGATGAGTGGCGAGATACCCCTACACTCAACCATACAAATACAAGCGTTACACGCGTGATCTAGTCGAACTCCATAGACAGACTAGTTGTGGCATCTAGACAGTTACCCTTAGGCTACAGTTCACTATCTTCCCACCTAGACTAGTATTAGCTTTGTCACGTATGGTTTAGTCTAGAGTGAGGTGTATGATGTGGTTTCTAATCTAATGCTACTCCTGAAGGCAATGGAAAGTAATATTATCTAAGCTAAGACAAAAAGGGTAAGAGAATGTAAACTAGCTTAAGTGCAATGAGCATCTATTCCTTGATTATCCATACACATCTTGGACTTCGTGCATGACTACTACTAGGATTACCAAGCGCAGATCCTAGGTACGCTACTGGGTTACCAAGTAGTCACACTTAAATGCTCATAATCAAGTCGTACTCATTCTGCATTTTAACATGATTTTAAGGGTGAGAGAGATTAAATAGGAAAGTAGTAAATAGTAATTAATTAAATAATTAAACTAAGTAAATGCTACAATGATGAAGTAATCTCAATCTTTATTGCTGGTCATGTGTATGTCCAAGTACATCACACTCGAATAAAGGATGTTGTACAATTACATTCACCATACTGCGGGCATACACTGGAAAATAATTCTAATTCTAAGAAGGAAAAACTACAAGAGTTTTGCTAAGGGACTAAAAAATTGATCCTAAATTCATCTGTCTACCTCTTATTTATAGATGAGGAGACAGGCTACGATATCACGTATGCGATATCGCGACTAGCATGCGATATCACGTACGCGATATCGCGGTCGCCCTAAATGACGACTCATCACTCTCTATCCATGTAGAGCTTCAAAGTTTAGCTATTGTAAGTTAACTTGATCTAAGCCTGAGCCTAGCCCAAAAGGAACAATTGATGAATCTAAATGTCTTAGATGAAAATAGGCTAGTAGTACTAATGCACAATGAGGTTCATAAGCATTACTCCAAACATAGACATGACATATGAATAAGGAAAGTGATAATATAACTAGGGGATAAGTTCCTTTACTATAATCCCAATCATGTGTCATAAAAAGCTAAATTTCAAATTTTTTGGAAAGGACCATACATTGTTCAATCAATTTATCCTTCAAGTGCCTTACACATTCATCACCCATTTGATCCACACAAGCTCATTCTTGTCAACATCTAGTAGGTCAAACCCTATTATGAATATCCCGATGTTCTCAAGACATCTACCCAATCAGTCCAAACATCTTCAACTTGTTCCCTCTTCAAAATAGTTGGTCCTCATAATAGTCATGGGGTGTCCATCTAAACACATTAGTACTTTGCCAAATTTTTATTTTCCTTTTACTTTCCTACTTTCTTGATACATTTTCCCCATTCTTTTATACTTTTCAATTTCTTGATAATTTCGAACTTTCTAGACATTTTCCAATTCTTTACTAATTTTCCATTTCTGCAATATTTTTCATTCTTTTCATCTTTTTTCATTCTTACTACCTTTTACAATTTTTTCATACTTTGTTTTCATTTTCTTTGTACATATTTTAGATTTCCAATAAAATACACCAAGAATAAGGTAAGATGTAGTCCAATAAGGTGAAGATTTCTCTATGTTATCAAGTTAACTAACTGATTATTTATATAATGAGACCTCAAAATCCATCCACCCATTCCAAGTAATAAGAGGTTTATACCATGGTCATAATGATATTCTTTTCCTAATAAAACTAAAAACAAACTTCTAATCATTATTCCTAAACAGAAAAGTGAAGAACCAAGTGGAAATGTGAAGGCTGTGATATCAAGGGGACTTGTGAAATCTCTTGGATTACTTTTGTATGTTCTATCATGTTGCCAAGGTTGTAATAATATCCTTGTAGATGTAACGAAAAATGGAAGTAAGAGTACAATTAGTGCTACCTTACCATGTCACTGGAAAGACATGTTACCCATGCCTAAAGGTAGGCAACTTCTAAGAAATCTAAAAATAAATAAGAAGTACAATCAATGAACTCCTTCCTTGGGAAAAATGCCAAGTGATGACACTCCTTTCAATAGTAATAGTTTTATGGCTGTGAATCTAAGAGGTGAAACAATGCAATGTCACTGGACGATGGTTTGGACTTAGTTTGAGTCTTGGAAAAAAGGCTAATGATTACTTTAACCACTAATAATGCATAGAGATTCATTATTCTTATAGTAAGACACCTCATGTCCCAATTTTTGCAATCCCTTCTAAGTCTATCTCATCTCACTATACAATTGATCATAACTTATGGTTTTGTGTAGCATAGCGTCATTTTCTGAATTTGGTGATACTGACATGTGTGTCTTGCTAGACAAGTATGCGGTACATTTAGCTTCTTGAATGCCTAAGCACCCTTTGAGGTGTGGTTATATGAGGGAACTAAGGGCTAGAGCCTACTTTGGGGAGGACCCACTTTTATAACTTTTGCATTTCATACTTGATGAGCAATTCCACATCATCTTATGCCTTCCAAAAAGCATAAATTTCAATACATACTTTCCTTAACAACCCAATTGGTCTATTCAAATACCAAGAACTCATTACCCATCTCATCCATCCTATAAACACTTAATAAACTTTCATAACCTAAAATTCCTTTTGCATGAGCTTTAAATGTTCAATTTCTAAGTTATGAGCATCCTAGCTATTCTAAGACCCTTTAAGAATGATTACTATCTTCCTACCATTCAATTTGACTCACTTTTCTATCAAAAAATACTCATAAAAATTACAATATTTCATAGTGACATTGTTGATACAATGTATGAGCCCCTCATACATCATTGATTTGATGTCATATCAACGATGTCACATCACAAAAATACTATATATATATCTGTGGGAACTTAGTCGATTTTTCAAATTGCCTCATTTGCATCCAGGGATTTTTTGCTATTTTTTCTCTTAAGCTCTGATACATCAACTTCCCCAAGTCATAACTTGTGTCCTACAACTCCAATTTTTGTGATTTTTGCTTCTATTTGATCCAGGAGTGTTCATCTTATTCGAAGGGAGGCGGAGTGATATCAAGGAAAATCTAAGCAAAATTTTTGGAAAATTGTCTAACCTCAAAAGATAATTTAAGGGTAAGTAACATAGAGTATAAAGGATATTATCATGAGATTAATAAATACAAGTCAAATAATTCAATATATTCTCCTAATAAACCATTCCAATTAATCCTAAGGTACTATGAGCTAAAGAGATAATAAGTGAGAGGTTATGAAAACTAAAGACATAACATTCAAAGGGTTTCTTTTTCGAATGTTCTCTAACTCTGTGATCATAATCTAATAAACACTTGATTTAACAAAGGGGAATAAGTAAGGTAAAAACTTATCCAAAGATGATATGAACACTTTAATGACTTTAAGCCCTTATTAATTACAAATGGCACTAAAGAGGATACCAGAAGGAGGACCCTCACAATGAGAAATCAAAAGATCAAGAGGCCAAGGAAGAGGCTACATTGGAGAACAATCTCCACTAGTAGAACAAGCAGAGTAGGAAGCTTAATCCTTTAGCATTCATCAACAAATATCTACTATAGAGTAATCTGCCCAAGCAAAAGCTAAGGCATCACCAAGTGCCAGAACAAGGACAACACCTCACGCTATCACCTAAATGCCTCTAGGTCATTCAAGAGAAGTCTATCATGTCCACAATTATTATAGAACTTAACTTTGGCCCATTCATGGAGTTTACCCTAGATGCTGTCAAGACTTAACTCCAATCATCTCCCTTGTGGGCCACTTTGACAACAAGTGGAGACTAGAACTTAGGAGAAACCCTCCAATTTTGGAAAAATAAACAAGTTGATGCTAAAGTGAAGATCAAGGGAATTTCTATGTCATACTCAGTGGAGGTGATAGCCAAAGCCCTCAATTTGCCAAATGAAGGGGCTAATGTTACATAGATATCAACAAGGTTTAACACTGATATGAAGAGATTGTGGCTATACAGAGCCTATGACAAAGAAGATAAGGAATAT
Organism: Gnetum montanum; assembly: GCA_015680685.1. Lineage (NCBI taxonomy): Eukaryota > Viridiplantae > Streptophyta > Gnetopsida > Gnetales > Gnetaceae > Gnetum > Gnetum montanum. The sequence continues at coordinate 759,677 of MNCI01025132.1, read as the reverse complement.
ATTGAGTTGATTGCAAAAGAGAAAATCTATTTTAAGATTGGTACCTACCACCTATGCCCAACTAAGAGACTTAATAGAATATCTACTTATGTGGCCAGAGGAAGCATCATTTTGATGGGAAAATCCAATGCAAACATTGTCCATCTATACTTCCTCAAAATACAAAGGCAATTTGAAGAGAAGAAGGCAGAAAAGCCTACACTATCATTCCCCTACCTAATCAAGAAACTGTGTAAGCAGGCACATATTGTGGGTTACATAAATGATGTTTTGAGAAAGGCTCAAAATACACCATATGCTAAAATATCAAAACCCATGCTACCGAAGAAAGATCAACTAGAGAAATATGCACGCATTGGGGAAGCAATAGGCTCAACTTCTGCTAACACCATTCAAGCTACTAGATAGAAGCAACAAGTAGGACCCAATAGCTAGCAGCCAACTGATTAGTAGCAATAATAGCAACAACAAAAATAAGTTCCACTGCCACCACTGCAAGATTATAGACCATTAATGAGTCATCTGTAGCAAATCACAGAGACTATTAACTAGAGAACATGTGAGAAGGCCAAACTATACAAGGTGATAGATGATGTAGTTGGGTCCACTATTTCAACTGATTCTACTAATGGGCAAATCTCATTGCAATCAAGAGGAGGGGATTGGTCACAATAGATTTTTGGAAATGCTACATCATTCCAAGTGATGTTAGAAATAGAAGGAGCCACAGTAGTGGTAATGCAGCATCAAGATACAATGGGAGCTATAGAAGTGATTACTAATCACCTAAAAAATCTTTTAATGTTCCTATTGTTTCATTGGCTAATCTTTTAATAGCAAGTGATGCCCAAACGCTCATCGATTCCTTGATGATTCCTACTAATCATGAAGATGTGCTTGATAAACTACTATAGACCAGGCAAGTTAAATCTCTTCGATATCCCAAGCAATATCACTACAATTCATTCTAATTTGATAGCCACCAAAGGAAATTGATCATGCAGAAACCAAGGTAGAGCATGCTGAGAATGAAGTCCATAAATTACAAGAAGAGCTCACAACCTTGAGCACATAAAAGAAAGATCAACACAATATATTACACCTAATCAACTTGAGTAGTTCTGAACAGACCACATAAATTGTCTCATTGAACACAACATGAGGATAGGTCATGAGAAGGAGAAGGCGATGTGGGATGCCTTAGTAGCTAAAGCATAGACTTATGCACATGTCAACGCACTCACTGCCTTGTAATAAGAGAACAAACAGTTAGCTACAGATAATGCTCCGTTGACCAACATAGAGAAATAAAAGAACATTCTTGAGGAGAACATTCAACCAGTTCAAGAGTAACTAATATGGGTCAACCAAGACATGAGCCACTTGGCTAGGAAAAACATGACATTATCAATGGATGAAGTTCATGCTATCTATCAAAAGTCTACAATTGAGATAAGCATGTGGCAAAATGAAGCCAAGAAGCATAAGAGGCTCAAGAAACATTTTTGTGATTAGGTGGGCATGTATAAACAAATAAATAAAAAAGAAATCCAGATGGCTAAGCCAAGATTAGCTCAATTTCAATGCAAAATCCAAACTAGTAGCCAATCCTATATAGCCTATCCCATGTTCACCAAGCTGAGATACAAACCAAAGATTTGCATATTAAGGACTTCATTGAATACATGGGGTTAGCAAACCTTTGATATGCTAACTTGTCCATGTTGACAACAAGTAGGCCCAAAAGTGAATTAGAGCAACAAGTAGCAACCGTATATACTCTATATGAGAAAATGTTTACCAACGGGAAGGACACCTTGCAAAAGTTGCATGTGGAAAACTCAAAACTAGAAGTCATTAAGGCTAGATATCAAGGCTAGAAAGATGTTGTGACTAATCTAGCTAGAAGAATGTTAGATTACCAAGAATTGTGGCAAATGGCAAGAGCATTTGAAGAAGAAAAATGTCAGTTTATAGCATGGTATGTCAAAGCCAATCAAATATTCCCATAGCTATCATGTCCATGGGATGTACTAACCCCATCACACATTGCACAATACACATGGACACTACATGATCCTAGAATGGAGGAACAAAAGCTTTAGGTGCTACTAAATAGATATTAATTCAAGAAGCTTGATGACAAATGGAAGCAACCGATGGACAAGCAACCACCACCTAGAACTTAATCTACATCAAGCCACTTCCATTTTTGTTTTTTTTTTCATACATCTATGTCAATTTTGTACAAACACAACTACAACATTCAGAGTCACACATAGTCAAATCTACCTTCCAATTTTGTAAGGAACATTATCCTCATTTTTTTTAATCAACGATGAGTTTCCAGTCAATTGTGGAGGTAAGATGAAGTCAAATTTTTAGTCAAAACAACATCATAGCAACGACGTTGTATCAACGATGTTGTTGATCCAATGTTGGTTTCCTTGATATGTCATCGTTGATACAATGTCTCAAAATGTGTGCGGCCCTATAAATATGACACTTGGGCACACAATCCACTAACTTTTCATTCCCATAGTAACTAGACTCTTGCAGTCTTATTTCTCAAATTTAGACTTAGTGATTAGAAGTGTGAATGCCTGCAGTGTGGTGTGACATCGTAAATAGAATCCTTTTTTGAGCAATTTGTACTTGGACATGAATTGTAAATGGAAATAAAGATCAAGTTATTGCAACATTCTCCTACTTTACCATTTTCACTTAGCATAATGTTTATTTCTTTATTAGCGTAACACTTTATTTTCCAAGGTACTTTATTTCTACTTGTTAATAGTAAGCAAATTGAGTACAACTGATATCAAGCACTTAAGTGTAATCATTTGGCAAGCTCAGTAGTGTTATTGTTTGGTACGCCTAGTGTAACGAACCACTTCCCCTTGAGTTTTTGCATTAACAATTGTAATAGTCTTTCTATGTGTTTGTGTGCATGTTTTGTTGTCAAGTTGTATGCGTGCTTTTTTTTGGACTGTGGTGGAAATTGTTGATTAGAATAGCAATAAATTTGTTGACTAGATTTTTATATGTATTATGATTAAATGTTTAACTACTTTATGCATAATAAATATGCTTTAAAATACAAGCTGGGAATGTTTTAAAATAATAATAATGATGAATATATGGGAAAACAATTTTTTTTCTATTTCAGCAGAGATGCTAAGAAACAACAAAAAAAAATAGGAAAATACTCTAAGGTGTGCCTCAAGAGCTAAAATAGGTATGTTGAGATGCAAAAGAATGCTCATTACTAAGGAACTTGACCTATGAATCAAGTTGAAGGAACCTAATCCCTGAATCAAGGATATTATGTGTAAATACCATAGCTTTATATTTTATTTTTTAAAAAGTCGAAATGTGATGCATTGTTGTTTTTATTTTAAAATAGTAGAGTATAAGTACCCTCTCCATGGTTGTAGAAAGGTCATGGAAAAATCTACATTACTAATGACCTGAAAAAGAAGGTTCTTTATTTGATTATGTATCCTAAACTGCCCTTATCATGAATCTATTTTGAAAACTTTTTCCTTGCATCTTGTAACAATTCTAAATGATAAAGAAATAGATATTATGCTAGAATGTTTTGTAATTATTAAGAGGAATTGAACCTAAGACCTAGCAAAATCTAAATTCAGAAATATCAAAAATTGTTATTTTAGAAATTGAACTTGCAACCTATGAATATACATATTTTATTAATTTTTTTATAGTGAGCATGAAAAGAATTAAACTCATGACTCATTACTGAAAAAGAGAGAGAGAGAGAAAACTTTAAAAGGAAAGAAAAGAAAACAAACAATTCCCAAGAAGTAAATTACAAAAAATCATCCATTATCCCTTATTCCACCTACAAATAGGGAAAGGAGAAGAGTGAAAAAAAAACACACAAGGCAAAAGTAGCTAAGCAGGACAAGAAAAAATGGATACAGCAGTAGGGAGTATGGCTAGGAAGGGAAAGAAGACTACAGCTGCTATAGGAGATAGCAAGGAGAAAGAAAACAAGTGCTACATAGCAATCCAATATTTTGATAATTCCTCCTAGTAAGCAAGATATTTAAGCAAGGGGGTAAAATGATCCATCTCTATTATGTTTGATAATGGCCAACAAGTGTTGATTTTCTCAAACTTCTCTCTTCTTGCTTGCCTAACCACCTTCACAATGCTTGTATAAAATTATCAAGATTGTTGTTGTAAGCTTAGATTGTTGAAAGCTTTATTACTATTTTTGGATCTCTCCACCCATCCTCTACACTCTCACACCTAAATGACTTGGATGAGAATTGTTTCTATAACAATTTAGCAACACCCATAATGATTTCGGGCATTTTTGGCGAAAGATTATCAACAGGGGCCAAGGATCCTTGATATGAGGATTGGTACCATCGATAGAAAGTGAGAGTATCCTTGGGCCCATGGATAATTGTGAATGTTTTAAAATTGTTAAATTCTTGAGTTTTGGTTGGAATTTGGTTGATGAACTCTCCCCCTTTAAATGCATAAATCTTGGATCTAAATTTTGAATTTTTCTTTTTTTATCTATACCTTTTCAAGTCAGATTTTGATATCTTTCTATAAGTTGGTGGAGTGGGGGGAAACCTAGGATGTTAATTTATGGCTATGATCCATCTATTCTCTATTGTTGATCATATGAATTTATTGATTAAATGATTAATGATAAAATGGTTACAAGAGTTAAATTCAGATGATTTTTTTTTTTTGTGTTACTAGAAATTATAATATATTATTATGGGAATGAAAAAATCTGAGATTATTAATTTATCTACATTTATGGTCATTTGTTTGGTTTACAAATGTGTAAATAATCCTAATTAGATATTTCTTTTTTAAGTTAAATTAAAAAAAAAGTTTGATTTTTTAAATCTGATGAATCTTGCACAGATATTTTACCATGCCTATTTCTTTATAAAATTATCTGTTAATTCTTAAAATTAATATTGATTGACTTATTTTAGAGGTAGATCTAGGTGTTGTTAATTTCATTTGAATTTTATAAGTTAATGTTAGTTTGATTGTTGTAGAAAGAAAGTCATCTATGCATTTTCTTCTTTCAACTAACTTTCTTTTTGATGGGCTTCAGGTGTTAGCTCTTGCTCCCTATGAATGGGTATTACATTTTGACATCAAAGAGCTAGGTTTGGCTTTCTTTTACTTTGCTTCAAACCTCTTATGAAGTCTGAATCTGTGCAATGTTTGATGTGGTGTTGGTCTATCTTTCATATGCCTAAATTGAGAAGAAATAGCTTTAGTGTTGATTTGGAATACTTTATCATGGCAACTAAACCATAGCATTCAGAGTGTGTACAAGCCTTTGAACAGTAAGTATAATAAAGAATTACATCAGGAATAAGTGTGGTGCCAGTTCTAGCAACCAAGAGAATGAGCCTCCTCAACATTTGCAAGGGGCCTTTACAGCACTTGTTGATTCTCAATTTGCTTACTACAACTATACAGAAAAATATACAACCAATAGTACAAAATCATGAGGAAAATGAGGCAGGACAGTATCAAAATGAGGTGAATAATGGGGCTATCAAGTTGCAAGAATTTCTAAGGTGCAAGCCACCATCATTTGATGGAGTTTCAAGTGGAGAGCAAGCTGAATCTTAGCTATTTAGGATGAATAATTTGTTTGAACTATTACATACAAATGCCAAAAAAAGAGTTCTTCTTGCAACTCATGTTTTGGCAAGTGATGCTGCCAATTGGTGGAGAATTGAAAAAGTAAAAATTCATAATGAAGATGTTGAATGGAATGAATTTGTACAATTGTTTAGAACAAGATATATTTCAAAAGCACATGTGGAACAAAAAAATGGAAATACTTGCACCTATAGCAAGGGTCCAAGAATGTTGCTAAATATGAATGTGAGTTTGTTAATTTGATGATGTATACACCAAAAATTCTAGAATACATGAGAATCAAAAACTTTATCAATGGCTTGCATCCTTCAGCCTAAGAAAAAGTTAATTTGTTCAAGTTGGATAACTTATCAACAGTTATTGATAAAGCTAAACTTTGGAAGCTAAATTCATTAGGGAGAAGGAATTGCTATCAATAGACTAGAAAGGAACTCATGCCATGGGAAAATCACAAAGGAAGGGCAAATTTAATAGCAAAAATTTTAATATATCCACCATAGTATCTCAAAAATCCAAGCAGCAATTTAAAGTTCCAAGAAGTCAAGGATCAAATGGAAAATGATTTAATGAAAGAAATCAAATGGGAATGATATAAAGTGAAGGATCAACCCCTAGAGGGCCAAGAATTTTTGGACATGTGGAGGAGCCCATTTTCAGGCTCAATGTCCACAAACAAGGCTCTTGAAGAAAAAGGACAGACATCTCTAGCCACTAGCCAGCAAGCTTCTCACCAATTATATGTTGCAAAAAATGTTCCAACAAGAGTGCAATATCAAGCATCAGTCCCAAGAAAAAATAGGTATCATTCATTCTCATTTTGTTACCATTCTTTTTGACAATGGATTGACAAATTCATTTATATCAGATTCTTTGGTTAAAAGATTAGGGATTAAAATTCATCTCTTACCATATATGGGAAAAGTGGAATTAGCTTTAGGTGAAGATAAAGCCTTAGAATGTTTGTGCCTAGTTATGAGATAAAAATCATGAATCAACCTTATGTTATAGACTTCCTTATTATGAATTTGTGATCATACAATGTGGTTTTGGCTATGGACTAGTTGGTGAAATATAGGCAAAAATTGATTATGGACAGAACTACATAAAAATTAACAATGGATAAATAAAGTAGAAAATTTTCTATCAGCCTTGGGATTGCTCAAGAAACATTATTTTTGCAAAACAAATGGTGCAAGAAATGTTGATGGGACGCGATATCGCATGGGCCGCGATATCGCGTCGTCCCCCACGATATTGCGGTGCACCGTCATATCTATAAATAAGAGGCGGCTCTCCCTTGTTTCTCATCCTAAGCTTAGACCGTAGTGAAACTCTGGCAGTTTGATCCCTCCAAAGATAGAATATTTTCCATGTGCCCGCAGTAGGAACTCCAAAGTGAACGGATCTTTATTCGAGCAGACATTGTACCTAAACACAAGCTTGTGTACGACAATAAAGATGAACTTCTTGGATAAACCTTGCAGTGCATGGAATAGGCTAATTAGGATTTTATTTATTGTTATTTATTGTTTATCATTTACATGCTTTATTAGTAATTAAATCTCTCTAAACCCTTCTCTCCTAGTTAAGTGCCTCAGTACGACCACTTTGAGCACGTGTGTTACGCATGGTGATCCCAGCAACGACTAACGTTTGGTAACCACTGTTCCATTGGTTCAAGGTGTGAATGGTAAGTGGGAATGGATGCTGATGCTAGGTNTATGGCTGAGTGTAGGGGTACCTCGCCACTCATCATTGGCGCCATTGCCGGGGACTAAGTGTTTGTGCGCTAAGTAGAACATAGGAGATCACTCACATCATTGGGAGCTTAAACAAACCTTAGGGTTAATTAAAGAAAAAAATTATATAACGGTTAAATAGCACACCGATAAGACACAATGTCTTCTTCTTCTTCTCACAAGAGTAATACACCACCTAGGGATCATACGAAAAACAATCGGCAATCCAAAACACATAACTAAAATCTGCCAGTTCCTCAGCAATACCGAGTGGTATATACTCATCCTAATGAGTACATACCATATTTTACCTTTATCCTCCATCAGGATGAATAGCTGCAATGGAGAGACTTGCAAGGTAACATCGTGTTACCCCTAGATCGGGCAGTCGCTAACATGCTTCTTCGTGCTCTTGCACAAATAGGCATGATAGAATTATATGCTGAATACGTTGCAGGTGATTTTAACATAAGGGATTACTATCCCACAACAGTGCAACGTATGAGGGACTCAAGGCAAGAGAGCCACCATACATGGTTGAAGGGAAAAGGGGTCCCGCGTGTCCTAAGTGAAATTAGAGATGGTGAACCACTTATAATGGGTTCTCTATCGAATGATGTTCCCCCTCCTAATGATAGTGAGGAGGTGGGGTATCAAAACCTATGATCCACGATACATAACCCTGGTTTTGATCCTCGTGAACGCCAACTATTCACTGAGGGAACAACACATGACGAGGACGGGCACTTGGATCATCATCATGATCAGGGCCAAAACCACAGAAGAGAAGGTAGGAAACATCGTTATGACGATGGTTCTCCTTCTTCTTCTCCTTCTTCACATCATTCACCCTCTCCTTCCCCATCTGGGTGCAGCCATAGAGAGCATAACAATGAGGTTAGGGGTAGACAAAATGAGAGACCTCGACGAGAAAGTTGAGAGAGAGGACAAGGGCATGAATGAAGGGAAAGTAGGGAACAACATAAACATCATAGATGTCATGAAAGAGATGATCATGAAGAACCCCTACTTGCCACCTGAAGAATGCTAAATATAATGGGGGCAGTGAGAATACCGACAAGGCATCAAAGAGATAGCCGAATCAAGCGTTTAGACATGAACAACATCCCACGATTCGAAGGGGGATATAACGTGGATCCGTAAAATCATTTACAGGCATTCCACGATGCCTACGCCTTGCAAAACATAGAAAACGAGTAGCAAAAACTAAAGTTGTTTCCCAGGACACTCATCAAGGAAGCAGAGAGTTAGTACCCCGGTTCTTAGAACCAGAAACCATTAGGAGGTGGAGTACGATGTTAGAACTCTTCAATAATAAGTATCAAATGTACTCCAGAGTGTCTAATTTTCTTAAGTAGATCCAAGGATGGAAGCAAGGTACTCATGAACCCTTGGATGCTACCATGGGCCTCTACTACGCATTGTTACATTGTTGCCTAGGCCATGGTTACGCACAACAGGATTAACTCTACCACATCGTAGATGGGCTAAGGTATGAAACTAGGAGAACCATTGGGACTTATGCCCAAGGGAGACTATTAGAACTTAAATCCCATGAAATTCATCGCTTATTGGAATAAGTAGCCAAGGAAGAAGGGGAGCTATGAAAAAGGGAAAGTGTGGAAGAATATAACTGTGATCCCTCTCTTCGAAAGAAGGGAGTGAGATTTTGTAATGAAGAGGATGAGTCACCACTTGAAGAGTTGGTGAATAGGAAAACCTTGCCGCTTCGGAAGCTAACAACAGAAGTATCGGCTAAGGTAGATGAAGTATGGAGCTCCTTAGATAGTAAAATTGAAACTATCCTAAAGATTGTAGAAGAGTCTAAGGAGGAAGGAAGTACTAACAAGGACAAGAAAAAGTGGAGAGATTTAGGCCCTGCACGTGACAAGGGTAAGGGGAAAATAACTATCTCTGATGAGGTTGTGGACTTAGACACAGACAATGATGGTGGATTTGAGATCTGCCACTATGACCATCCTAAGGGATGTTGTCCAATCATCTCACATCTACAAGAGTCTGGGGTGTATGCACTCAACCCGAGACTTAACCAACGGCAGACACCCCAAAGGTTACCTTATCCCCAAGGCAACCCAAGGCAATTCCACCAACTATTAACGTACTATCCAAGTGGAATTCCACCACAACCCATCGGACAACATCAGCAGTGGCAATACCCACAGTCATGGGCGGTGCCACCGCTGAAACAACAATACCCTTACCGGCAGCCAGATCCTTATGGTTACTACGTGAAGCAGCTGATTTCTCCAAGTGACTCCATGGGTCACACAACTCCCCAACGTTACTACCAAGTTCGAGAGTACTTTAGAAGGACTCCTTCTCCTCTGGGAGATGCTCCATACCCATACCATCCTCCTAATCTATTCGCACCTCTTCCTCCTGTAGTTCCATAACACCTCCTGCTCCAACAATGCAAGGGGAACTTCCCACTCCACCGCAGCCACAAAATGCTACGAGAGCCGTAAACATTCAACTCGCTACTAGTTCTAACAATCGTAAAAAGAGAAGACCTTTCTTCAGAACCAAAAGCCCAAACAAGCTCTCACAACAACAAGCGGTTGAGTCTATAATCAAACCAAAATCAGAGCTTCACGCATACAGTTATGTTAACACATACCATAACCGACTAGATCAAGGTAGGCCACCTTCCCAGGAAACTATCTAACCCTAGAAGTCCCTTAATCTATCTACAAGTCGTTGGGAATGAACCACATAAGGCTCTTCTTAACTCAGGTTCCGGAGTCAACTTAATATCACAAGAAATGTATCAAGCCTGGAACCTACCCCAACTTAAGAAGAGCAATATCCAACTAGAGCTGGCTGACCATTCCATCATCATTCCCTTGGGATTGGTGGAGGACATTATTACCACTGTGTGTGGTTGGTCATACCCAGCTGATTTCCTGGTGATAGAGGTTAACAGCATCGAAGGGGACTTCCCAATTATAATGGGAAGGGCATGGCTAAGCATAATAGATGCATGTCTAGGGATCCGTGATCTTTCCTTGGAGATATCTAAGGTAAATATTTATGGAAAGATCGAGAAGAAGAAAGTTTCATGCATCACATATAGTGACTCAGAGGGTGATGACATGGAGGAATGCTCTGCATCTCTTCCATGCAACTGGTGTGCACCAAAGGATAACATTCAAAGGTGCCTGTATGTAGTAACCACATAAGCAGTAGACACCCTGTGGTTGACGGCTACTAGAAAGAGCAAACCAACATGCATGGAACGAGCTGAGGGAATGACTCATGCCAACAACGAAGGCATAGACACATTGGAATATGAGCGTCGCCAACTTCCACCCCTTAATCTAAGAACATCAATTGGGAGAAGTTGGACACTTTTAAGAAATTCAAATATATGCTCATTATTTCAAATCTCTCCCTCTCCATTCAGTCATGGGGGAGATGGCCACCTATGCTAATCATTTGGGGCCCTTAGTTCTTTTTAGTTTTTTTTTACACAGTTTTGTTTTACACGTTTTTGTTTCACAATTTTGTTTTACACATTTTTGTTTTACACGTTTTTGTTTTACACATTTTTGTTTTACAAGTTTTTGTTTTACACATTTTTTTTTTAGAAATTTCTTCAACTTTTCTTGTTTTTCTTTTTCAACATCATTATACTTTTTCATTTTTTGTGTGTGCGTGTGTGTGTTCTCCACCTTGTAAGTTTGTCACCCAATAAGTGTTCTTAATGATGGTATGAACTATTTTTCATATTGATTGCTAATGTTTGGTTTTTACCTTTAAGTCATGATGTTGATACTAAGGTATGTTCTTTTGATATGACAGCAAATGAGTCCACTTCATCCATTCATCCACAAGTTCCATGGTCTCTCTTGGCTTGGAAATGTACAATCCCTT
>MNCI01025132.1:706060-744212 GCA_015680685.1 Gnetum montanum | reverse complement strand
ATTAACCTTAAGTGTTCCATGAGGTGTGTAGGCACTTAGTCTGCGGAGTTCGACCGGATCATGAGTGTAACGCTCGTATTTGTATGGTTGAGTGTAGGGGTACCTCGCCACTCATCAATTACTAAAGAAGAGTAATTAGTTCCATTGGTCAAAGAAATGTACTTTGGCTTTGCAAAAGCTAAAAGAATTGTTAAAATTAGCTTCTATATTAATCATGCCTTTAAAAAATGTTCAATTTGATGTATATACAGATGCCTTCAATGAGGGATTAGGTTGTGTTTTAATGTAGCAAAATCAAGTAGTTTCTTATGGATCAAGACAATTAAAACCTCATGAACACAATTACTCAGTGCATGATTTGGAACTCGCAATAGTGGTCCATGCTTTGCAAATATGGAGACATTATTTGTATGGAAAGAAATTTAGAGTATGGTCAAATCATTAAAGCTTGAAATACATTTTCACCTAGCCTAATTTAAATATGAGGCAAAGATGTTGGTTAGAATTCTTATGTGATTATGATTTTGAGCTCCTTTATCATAAGGACAAAGGAAACAAGGTGGTAGATGCTCTCAGCCAAAGGAGGTATGTTAAGGGAACCTTTTTACTTCAGAGTACAATTGCTGATTTGATTAGAAAGGGACTAGAAAACTATAAGTTCTTTGCTATGAAATTTAAAAAGAAGAACCTTGGTCAACTAGAAAATGGATTTAAAATTACTATTGATGGTTTGGTACTTTTCCAAGATTGTTTATATGCTCCAGCCAATGCAAAACTTAGAAATTTGATAATGCAAGAACACCATGAAATAATTTATACAAGTGATCTAGGGGTAACAAAAATGCTACATGGAATCAAAAAACAATTTTTGTGGCCTTGAATGAAAAAAGATGTTGAATTTGTGGCAAGGTGTTTAACGTGTTAGCAAGTTAAGGTTGAACATCAAGTACCAGCAAGTCTTTTACAATCACACAATATTCCAAAATGGAAATGGGATGAGATTGGAATAGATTTTATTGTTGGGTTACCTAAAGTTCTTAGAGGATATGATTCCATAATGGTGGTAGTTGATAGGCTAACAAAGTCAACACACTTCAAAGTGAAATCAGATTACGATGCTAGAAACATTATAGAAATTTATATTCAAGAAATAGTTAGATTGCATGGCATACCTAAGAAAATCATTTTAGGTAGGGACCCAAAGTTTACATCTCATTTTTGGCAAGCTATCCAACAATCCCTTGGCACAAAACTAAATTTTAGCATAGCCTATCATCCACAAACTGATGGTTAGGCTGAAAGAACAAATCAGGTGGTAGAAAATCTTTTAAGAACTAGCATATTGGATCATCATAAAACTTGGGATAAGGTATTGCCCTTGGTATAATTTGCCTACAATAACAACTACCAAAGTAGCATTGAAATGGCACCCTATGAAGCCTTGTATGGTAGAAAATGTAGAGTTCCTAGCTCTTGCAATTAGCCTAAGAAAAAATTGATTTTTGGGCCTGAGATAATTTTAGATTTGCAGCTAAAGGTGAATCAAATTAAAGAGAGTCCAAAGCAAGCACAAGATAGACAAAAGAGTTATGCAAATAATAGGAGGAGGGACCTAGAATTTTTTGTTGGAGATAAAGTATTCCTAAAAGTAAAACCCTTTAAAAATTTCATTAGAGGTGTCAAAAAGAACAAACTTAAACCTAGATTTATTGGCCCTTTTGAAGTCTTAGAGAAAATTGGTCTTGTTGCTTATAGAATAGCTTTACCTCCTAGTTTATCATATTTACATAATGTTTTGCATATTTCTATGTTGAGGAGGTATGTTTATGATTCTAAGCATTTTTTGCATTAGGAAAACCTTCAGGTCAACCCAATTATACCTTCCAAGTTCAACCAATCTAAATTTTAGACTAGAGGATGCTAGATCTCAGGCACTGTACACTACGCCAAGTTTAGCTTGATTGGAATGAGAATGGATCTAAAACCTCTTGGGAGATGGAGGATGTGATTAGAGAGAGCTACCCTCACCTATTTAAACATTTCCAAGAGGAAATGTCTTAAGGGAAGAAGGATGTAAGGAACCACTTCCCCTTGAGTTTTTGTGTTAACGATTGTTAGCAATTATAATAGTCTTTCTGTGTGTCTGTATGCATGTTTTGTTGTCAAGTTGTATGTGTGCTTTGTTTGAGCTATGGTGGAAATTGCTTATTAGAATAGTAATAAATTTGTTGACTAGATTTTTATATGTATTATGATTAAATGTTTAAATACTTTATGTATAAGAAATATGCTTTAAAATACATGTTGAGAATGTTTAAAAATAATAATAATAATAAATATATGGGAAATCAAAATATTTTCTAATTCTATTTTAATAGAGATGCTGAGAAACAAAAGAAAAATAGAGGAAAATACTCTAAGGTGTGCCTCAAGAGCTAAAACAGGTATGTTGAAATGCAAAAGAATGCTCATTATTGAGGAACTTGACCTATGAATCAAGTTGGAGAACCTAACCCATGAATCAGGGATATTGTGTGCAAATACTGTAGCTTTATAATTTATTTCTTTTTAAATCTAAATGTGATGCATTGTTCTTTTTAGTTTAAAATAGTAGAGTATAAGTACCCTCTCTATGGCTTTAGAAAGGTCATGTGATGACCTTTCAAGGCTCATAAGACAATGGAAAAATTTACATCATTGATGACCTAAAGAAAAAGGTGTCTTATTTGATTATGTATCTTGAACTACCCTTATCATGAATCTATTTTGAAAACTTTTTCCTTGCATCTTATGACAATTCTAAATGATAAAGAGATAGATATTATGCTAGAATGTTTTGTAATTATCAAGAGGAATTGAACTTGAGATCTAGCAAAATCTAAATTCTCAAATATCACAAATTGTTGATTTAGGAATTGAACCTGCAACCTATGAATATACATATTTTATTGGTTTTTTTATAGTAATCATGAAGAGAATTGAACTCATAACTTATTGTTGAAAAAAAAAGAGAAAAAACTTTAAAAGGAAAGAAGAAAACCATCCATTATCCCTTATTATAGCTACAAATAGGGAGAGGAGGAGAGGAACAAAAACACAAAGGCAATCCAATATTTTGATAATTTCTCCTAGTAAGTAGGATATCTAAGCAAGGAGGTAAAATGTTCCATCTCTATTATGTTTGATAATGGTTAGCAAGGGTTGATTTTCTCAAACTTCTCTCTTCTTGCTTGTTTAACCACCTTCACAATGCTTGTATGAAATTATCAAGATTGTTGTTGTAAGCTTAGATTGTTGAAACCTTTATTACTATATTTGAATCTCTCCACCCATCCTGTACACTCTCACACCTAAATGACTTGGATAAGAGTTGTTTCTATAATGATTTAGAAATACCCATAATGATTTGGGGCATTTTTGGCAAAAGATTATCAACATGGGCTAAGGATCTTCAATATGAGGATTGGTACTACTAGCAGAAAGTGAAAGTATCCTTGGGCCCATGGATAATTGTGAATGTTTTAAAATTGTTGAATTCTTGGGTTTTTGTTGGAATTTGGTTGATGAACCCTCCACCTTTGAATACATAAATCTTGGATTTGAATTTTGAATTATACTTTTTTTTATCTATACCTTTTCAAGTCAGATTTTGATATCTTTCTATAAGTTGGTGGAGTGGGAGAAAACTGAGGATGTTAATTTATGGTTGTGATCTATCTATTATTTGTTGTTGAACATATGAATTTCCTAGTTAAATGATTAATGGTAAAATGGTTACACGTGTTAAATTCAAATGATCTTGTTTTGTGTGTTGCTAGAAATTATAAAATTTATTATGTGATTGAACAAATCTGAGATTATTAATTTATCTGCATTTGTGCTCATTTCTTTGGTTTACAAATGTGTAAATGATCCTAATTAGATATTTCTTTTTAGGTTAAATTAAAAAAATGTTTTATTTTTTTTTAATCCAATGAATTTTGCACAGATATTTTACTATGGCTATTTCTTTATAAAATTATCTCTTAATTCATAAAATTAATATTGATTGATCCATTATAGAGCTAGATTTGGGCACTGTTGATTTTGTTTTAACTTTATAGGTTAATGTTAATTTGATTGTTGTAGAAATAAAGCCACCTATGCATTTTCTTCTTTTAACTAGCTTTCTAGCTCTTGCTCCCTATTAATGGATGTTACACCCAGTAGCATAACACTTGGTAACCCAGTAACAGTTACATGAAGTCCAAGGTGTGTACAAAAAATCAAGATTGGATACTCATCGCCTTAGGCTACTGGGTGTAACACCTCATTTACATTTCTGTCATTTACTTAGATTAAATCTCATTCTCAATTATGTTATTACTATGAGTAAAATGGGCTTAACAACGTCATTTATCATATGCCTCATAGTGAGTTGAACCATATGCTTAGCAATCACTAACTCAAAGTGGGAAGACAACAGTCTTGAACTTCAACTCAATTACTAGCATAATAACATTGGCCATCCACGAATTATGATTGGGTCACACATGAACACTCATGACTTTTATGATGGGGTGTTGGATTGCTCCACCGTTCATTAGTAAAACTAGTCATAAAAATCCATGACAAAATCCTTCACCTACCTTAATAGGTTAGTATTGATGGGATGATGAGATAAATTTTACGCAATGATATTATGATTAGAAGTTTATAAAAGATATTATTAATCAATATCCAATTGTAGGATGTACATCTTGTGTTTGTTTCATCATAGACATTACACTTGAAATGTTTGGTCTTACATGAGAGACCAAGATCTTTTGAACTCATAATTGTCTTCTCTTGGTAACTCAAATCTTTAGTGAACTACTACATCTTATTGTAGCCTATGCTTAATGCTCTATCACTACTTTTGAGCTTTTATAAATTTCCTTTAGACCTTCTCTTCCTTTTCAGAAAATTTGATCCTTACTTTGTGCACCTTTACAAGAAACTTCTACTTCTTTGTAGGTATACTCCTAGTCATCTTCTAACTCTTTGGTTATGATGGGACTATGAATTTTCTTAAACATACCTTCCATATCTTTGTAAATGTTTTACATTTTAAGTTTCATAGGAAGGGTACAATGGTTCACTTTTTTCGATTCAGGTCCATTAGATTAAACCTTTAATGAAACTAATGATTGGACAATGTTATGCAAGATTAGGATCTAACATTTCCCTTTAAGCATTAGGTTCTAACAATGAGGTGTTAGCCTAGTGGTAAGTGGTAAGGGTCTGGGCCTGGTAACCCCTGATTACATGTTTGATTTTACTAGATAGCATTGAGTTATTGAAATTGAAGCTTTATTATGTTCAAAGACCCATAGAATCTATTAGATAGATATTACATTTTCATGAAAAATAAAGATGGACTCTACAAATTTGACCAAACATCAATGGGGTAGCAAACAAAAATTGTACAAGTTTTTGGCTATAACATTATAATGCTATTTCAAATGGATAGTCACAACACAAGAAAGAAACACACATGACTCATCTTCAAAGGCTTTTGACCTACACAACTTACAAATTTACTCTTCTTAGGGGAGTTGAATGCATCTTCCACTTTCAATTTTAAGATGATAAAAACTTAAGAAAAGCTTGCTAATAGCATTCTAATACTTGATTGAAATAGCAATTGAGAGATAGTGAGATTTTGTATCTAGTTTATTAGATCTAATGTGATGTAAATATAAATGTTTCTTGCTTTCTACATTAGACCACATCTGTGTTAAAACCTTTTGCTTGACTAGCTAGCAAATATGCTTAGGATTTTACTACACATCCTCCTAAGAGATATTCTATTTTTTCAACCATTGCATTTCCTAAAAATACTAAGCACGGTCTCGTGAATCATCAAGAATTGCTTTAGAGAATTTGTCTTGCTTTGACATATGCAAACAATGAGGTTACATAATGAATTGAAATAAGGCTTCTACTTCTAAAGGTAATAAATCACATTCACATAATAACAATGAGTAAGGTGTTTACATCTTCATCCCTAATTCATTTGGTTTTTTGCACTTATTCAATATCTTTCGAAAGTTTAGCACTAAGTCTAAGTTCCCAAACAACACATCCATACAATACAGTAGGATAGATGATAGTATGAAAAATTTATTTTTTGACCTTTTAAGCTTAGAGTCCTAAATCCTTACAGTTGTTTTTGAAAGCATATAGAGCCTTGAAATGTAATACCCATTCATAGGGAGTAAAAGCTAACATCCAAAGCCCCCCTAGAAAGAAAGTTAGTTGAAAGAAGAAAATGCACAGGTGGCTTTCTTTCTACAACAATCAAACTAACATTAACCTATAAAATTAAGACGAAATCAATAGCAACTAGATCTAGCTCTAAAACAGATCAATCAATATTAATTTTAAGAATTAAGAGATACTTTTAAAAAGAAATAGCCATAGTAAAATATTTGTGTAAGATTCATCAGAGTAAAAAGAATCAAAATTTTTTTTATTTAACCTAAAAAGAAATATCTAATTAGGATCATTTACACATTTGTAAATCAAAGAAATGATCAAAAAAGCAGATAAATTAGTAAGCTTAGATTTGTTCAATCACATAATAATATTTTATAATTTCCAACAACACACAAAACAAGATCATCTGAATTTAACTCTTGTAACCATTTTACAATTGATCATTTAATTAGGAAATTCATATGTTCAATAGCAGAGAATAAATAGAGCACAACCATAAATTAACATCCTAGGTTTTCCCCCCACTTCATCAACTTATATAAAGATATCAAAATCAAACTTGAGAAGGTATAGAGAAAAAAAGTATAATTCAAGATTCAGATCCAAAATTTATGCATTCAAAAGAGGAGGGTTCATCAACCAAATTCCAACCAAAACCCAAGAATTCAACAATTTTGAAACATTCATAATTATTCATGGGCCCAAGGATACTCTCACTTTCTACCGGCAATACCAATCCTCATATTAGGGATCCTTGGCCCCTAGTGGCAATCTTTTGTCAAAAATGCCCCAAGTCATTATGGGTGTTTCTAAATCATTACAGAAACAACTCTCATCCAAATTATTTAGGTGTGAGAGTGCAAAGGATGAGTAGAGAGATCCAAAAATAGTAATAATGGTTTCAACAATCTTGATAATTTCATACAAGCATTATGAAGGTGGTTAGGCAAGCAAGAAAAAGAAGTTTGAGGAAATTAGCTCTTGCTGGTCATTATCAAACATAACAAAGATGGATCTTTTTAGCTTAAATATCTTACTTAGTAGGAACTATTACCAAAATATTGGATTTCTATGTAGCACTTGTTTTCTTTATCCTTACTATCTCCTATAGTAGCCACAATCTTCTCTTCCTTCCAACTACACTCCTTGCCATTATATCCCTTTTTTTTTTTTTTTTTTTGTTCCTGCTCAACTACTTTTTCCTTGTGTGTTTTATTTCCTCTCCTCCTCTCCCTATTTGTAAGTGGAATAAGGGATAATGGATGGTTTCTTGATATTTCAAAATTCAGATTTTGCTAGATCTCAAGTTCAATTCCTCTTGATAATTACAAAACATTTCAGCATAATATCTCTCTCTTTATTATTCAGAATTGTCATAAGATGCAAGGAAAAAGTTTTTAAAATAGATTCATGATAAGGGTAGTTCAGGATACATAATCAAATAAGGCACCTTCTTTTTCATGTCATCAGCAATGTGAATTTTCCCATCGTCTTACGAGCCTTAAAAGGTCATCACATCACCTTTCTACAACCATGGAGAGGGTACTTATACTCTACTATTTTAAACTAAAAAAGAGCAATAAATCACATTTAGATAAAATATAAAGCTACGGTATTTGCACATAATATCCCTGATTCATGGGTGAGGTTCCTCCAACTTGATTCATATGTCAAGTTCCTCCATATGAACATTCTTTTGCATCTCAACGTACCTGTTTTAGCTCTTGAGGCACACCTCAGAGTATTATCCTCTGTTTGTTTGTTTTTTTTTTTCTTAGCATCTCTATTGAAATAGAACATTAAAAATTTTGTTTTCCCATATATTTATTATTATTATTATTATAAAACATTCCCAATATGTAATTGTTCATATAAAAAAGACTCAAATATTTAAAAGAATCTACTATTGGCACATTGGTACATCCAAAATGGAAATTATAATTGGTTTTTTTGTAACCTAGATCATCAATTTGGTTTTATCCATATTCACTTGAAAACTAGATGAGCAACAATAGTTTTTTAAAATTTGCAACATAATTTACATACCTTCTGTAATAGTGGAGATCAAGGTAGCATCATATGCATATAAAAGAAGATTTATTGCTTGGGATCCAATTTTGATAGTATGACTATCTTGCCCACTGCATAACTATTTCTGCATGTCATCAATAAAGATATCAAAGACAGCTTGAGAAAGTAGACAACCTTGTTTAACTCCAATTTTGCTTTGGAATTAAATTTTTCTCTAAATTACTATTTGTGATTTCAATAATCACTTCCTCATACAATCTTTGAGTTGCTATAATCAAATTAGAGAGGAGGCCAATTTTATGCAAACACAACTATAGTTTTGTATGAACAATGAATTATATACTTTTGCAAATCAATAAAATAAATAAATAAAATTTCATTAGAAATTTTTGCAAAACTAAATAATCAATAAGAGAGTGATTTTGTCTAAAACTTACTTGATACCTTGCCTTGACTCTGGTTAACTTCAGCCCAAGAATTATTTCTTTTTTCTAGCAAAGTACCTAACAACTTAGAAAAAATATTACTCACAACGATTATTCGATAATTGTTCAAATTATTTTTATCCTCCTTTTTATATAACAAGATAGCTTTCCTGGTTTTCCAATGTTGATCTAATTCTTGCCCATTGTTAAATTTAATCTATGCCAAATTTCTCTATGAATAGTTGGTCCTACCCACTTTATTAATTTTGCATATAAACTATATGAATCTACAGCTTTGCCAAATGTTAGCTTTTTAATATCCTTTGTAACTTTATAAAGTATTTTCAATGTTAGATTTAGAAAGAAAGTTGAGAGTGCTTACATGTATATGGATAACAATATGAGTTATTTGAAAATGAGATGTAATATTTCCCTTAAAAGTTCATGGGTTTTAAGTTAAAAATTAGCATAGAATTACAAAAGCTATGCTAAACATAATAATATAATCTTATTGTCGATAACATGTTGAACATATGTTAGTAGTAGAGAGATCAATGAATTTGTATGTATTATATCATGCTTATATACTTATTTAGTAGTTATTATTTTTATGTTTACTTAGTTGTGCTTATGCTTTTATTTTATATTTCTTGTAATTTGTTATCAAAAATCTCTAATAATTTTTATTTTACATATTGCCTATTTTTTTACAACTTTTCCTTGAACTTTGGTTGACCTTTTTAATTTTCTTGTGAACTTTGGTTGACCTTTTTAATTTTCTAGCTTTTACAAGTAGTTGATAAAATTGTATTCCTGACTTTTTAATCTTTGCTTATGGTATTCATTATGCCTTTGCTTATGGTATTCATTATGCCTTTGCTTATGGTATTCATTAGCTGGGTTATAGTTTGTTACATGTCTTTAGCTATTCATTACTTAACTTAATCTTTCTTTTAATAGTAACTACCTTTCCACCTCTCTCTAGTCACAACCTCTCTCTAGTCACAACTATTACTTTGATATCATATTAGAGTTTGATTTTATATCTTTTGGACAACTCTAATTACCCAAGGGTTTTGTAATTAGAAATTTAAGAAAGATATTATTTATCAATAATCCAATTGTAGGATGTACATCTTGTGGAAGTTTTAGTGTAGATGTTACACTTATTATGGCTGGTCCTACATAACAGACCCAATTCTTTTGAACCCATAATTATGTCTTCTCATGCTAACTCAAATCTTTAGCGAATCACTGCATCTTTGTTCCACCACAAGCATAAGTGGTATTTCAACACTCAATTTAAACTTTATGGAAAATCTAACCAGGTAAAAAGTTTAGAATAGATAATTGAAGTTTATGGCACATCTACCATTCTATCAGTCCATGTTTTACAATCCTTATTTGCTTCACTTATGGTTATAATGATTATTTTAACTTTTCCTCACTTATCAGTTGGAAGATTTTTTCCATTTCTAATAAAATACCTTGGGAATTTGGTATGGATATAATTTAACTGCTGGATATAAAATTGGGAGCAGCTGTCTACCTTTGCAATTTGGTATGGAAATAATTTAATTGGTGGATATAAAATTGGCAGCGACTCGTAATAGCGTAAGTAGCAGGTGCTACTACTCATCGTATGCACAAAAGAAAGGCACGGGACTTGGAATGCATGCTTTGCAGGTACTGGGCTTGATAATTATTTTTATACGACGGTATCCTTCGTAAGTGCCCAGAAGCCCATGTACCACGTCATCTCAAGATTGAGTTGCAAATGCAGGCTTTGATGTAACCGCCAAATTGTCAAGCACCAAAAACACAGTTTTTGAAGGCTGTTCCATGTTTGGATGTTTAGGTCAGTCCAAAGTCTCTGGATGAAAGTAATGGTAGAAAAGCCACAGAGAATTCCACGTTTGCTACAGCCAGTAAGGATTCCATGTTTGCTGTCATTAAGCCACCAAATTGTCGAGGACCAACAAAACACAGTTTTTAAAGGCTGTGCCACGTTTGGATGGTTATTTCAGTCCAAAGTCTGTGTGTGAAAGTAATAGGAGAAAAGCCACAGAGACTCTGCTACAGACAGTAAGGATTCCATGTTTGTAACCTTGAGAATTTATGCTGTCATATTTAGTGAGAAACAGGACATAAAAGACCGGTCTCTTCCAAATTCTGAATTGGTCAGTTTAAAGAACTTTTAAAAAAAGTCTGAACTGGTCAAGCTTAGCAAGTCTTAACAATGGTCTGTATAAGTTACACGTGAATCCTCGAATAACAAAAAAAACTTCAAACATCTTGGATCAAGATAAATGTTAAAAGCATCTTTGATCAAGATAGATGTTCAGATTCATTACATTCAGAGCTCGCTGTAAAAAATAAAATGCTAATCAAATAACAATCATTACCATGAAAAATTTTTGCTTAAAACATGGCGTAAGCCTAGTGCTTTGGTTGGATATCCTAAGGCTTTTGACATCCATCATGGTAAGAGCTATAATGGTAATGACTTTGGTCAATGAGGCATAGTACACTTAGTGACGTGCCACCTAAGATCATGATCATTATTATCATCCAAACCTTGTCCCAAGTGCATGGGTTGTCTATATGAGTTATTTTTAACCATTCATTGTTTTTAAAAGCTAAATAAATTCAATACCTAAATCTTGAATATCTTTCTTTAGTGAAAACATATCTTACAAATACATACCCAATCAAGTTAACCCATGTTACTATTATTATGATAATGAAAAGCTTCAGGATTAGCCCTAAATTAAACAGATGTTCAATATCTAAATTTTTTAAAATGTGTTTCGCAGTAAAATAAGTAAAGTTGGCCAAACTATAAGTAACTGAAAAAAGGAAACAGCTGATCGGGTACTTTGATTCAAATGCAGATAATCCTCAAGAAACTTTCCTTCACATGATCCAGTAAACTGTTCACGAAATTGTAATAGAAAGCTTATAATATCCAAGTTGGTCAAATACCCAGGTACTTATGAAAGGCCAACACGAAATTGCCATATTGATACTTAAAAATTTGGAATGGCCCTCATTGGTACTGACATGATATATTGTAATATACAGAGAAGATAACTGTCCATTGATGATGAATCCAGAGAGGATTTGAAACCAGTATGTTTTCAGGTCGTAAGAAGCAGAAATTCAGTCAAATGACCTTTCATGACATTTCATACATTTTCTTCAACAAAGATAGAAATCACAGTTGCTGTTTAAGATATAGCACCTTTGAACTCAAATTCTAGTTTTCCATCTTGTTGAAAAGCATACTGATTGTAAGGACATCCCAGAGGCGTAAGGAAAGCCTCTGTAGGATGTTGAACGGCGTAGTTAGAAATGCTATAATAGGATTTGTAATCAACCATGGATAATGTATTTTCATGTATAAGCAATTGACCGAGATACGGTGATTTTCAGCAAAAATGTTTCCATAGTTTCTTCATCTAACAATATGATTAATGAAATTGCTTCGCATACAACATTTGATCATCATTCCCATCATTCCCAAGATAAATAGAAAGAAAGAAAGCTGTTCCTTGAAGTACACATTAGAAGGAATTCTCATATAATTCAATTTCTAAGTCAAAAGACCACACTGCTTAGCCTTTTCAAACAATGCTATCGCAGCTAAAACTTTTGCATCTGCAGTCATTCGCCAAACTCTATCATATGGCACTACATAAACCTTGATTAATTCACCATGGTCACGAAGGCCTGTTTCACTCCCATGCAAAGCTTCCAAAACCTGCATGAAATGATGATTACTTCGCTATTTCTTCCTATAAGTTTCAATATGTTTTTCATTTAGCAACAGAGACAACTATAAATAACAAAAAATCCCTATAACAACATAAAGCTAATTAGCCATCATACCTCTCGTTTCACTTGAACCCTACAAAGGAAGATAGATAGCTGTTCATCACATCCACCCTAGCGAATGAAAAAGAATGTGTTATCACACACCAGCCAACTGTTATCATCCACCTTAATAGTGTCATTAAAACCGCAAACATGTATGAACTAAGGCTGGGTTAGCATATTTTTCATCAATTTAGTCATTTGCTTTACACTTGTATATATAATTGTATTAGTATGAATTATGCATGTTGGTAACTATGTTTATAAAACTAGCTCCTCAGTTTTCAGTTCTACATGATAAGTGGTCCAAAAACTTTTAACATTGCACTCTAGTTTTACTTCTTTGGTTTTCCATTGCTAACTAAAATTATAGTGGATTGTTAAAAGTTTTGAACTTGTGTAGATACTGTACATAAAACGGACTTCCTGGCTTGCACAATATCCTTTATTAGTGGAAAAGCAATCTTCTGATTATATTGAATAGCCTTGAAATCACTTCATATATTTTCGATAACCTACTGCAGCACAGAAGCTTGTTTATATGTGTTTGCTTTTACTGTTAATAAAAATATTGGATGACCTTTTCCATATGAATATGATAATGCGATCTTTTATTAATAAAATCTTTTCCATGATTTTATTTCTCCTACGGCTTTGGGCCTATTCTCTTTCGTCATTTTACGTCTCCTGACTTTAGGACTATTCCATGAATATACATAAAAGCTCTGTTCAAGAATTTTCTTATTTCAAACATAAAGAATGAGAAAGAGCATAATAAAAAATAAAAGAAAGCACACTAAAAGTGAGCATGCATCATCAGCTTTTGAAATCTCACAAAGTGCACAAGGAAAGTGCATTAGAGATGAAAAGTATCTAACAAAAAAATGTGGTCGAATGCTTCAAAATATATCTAGTAAAACACATTTGAACAATAGAGCAACACTATAATACTACCAGAATTTTAACTCACCGGCGAAGGAAATACAGTATTTCCTGTTGACGGATCCAAAAAAGCAGTTAGATTTACAAGATCTTTGGAGTTTATTTTTATTCCAATTTCTTCTTCAACCTGCAGTTAGTACCAATGAAATAACACAATCTTATAAGTCAGCAACCCATGCAGATCCATTTAATAAACAAAAGTCTCACGAGAGTACAATAAATCCTTAGTACTAAGGACTGGTTTTGTCTAAAACAATTTATAGAAAGATTTTTTTCCAATGAGATATGGCAAGATGCCAACAGCCAAGAGTGCTAAATCATACTATATTGAGAGTACTTAAATATGAATCCGAATACATTGAAGGCACAATTAACATTAAATTCTGGTTGCCAGCGGGACAAAATTGAATGCATCCGAAGCCACTACAAAGCACATACTACCTCACGGGCTGCAGTACCAACAAAATCGCCGTTATCATCATCCAGCATACCAGCTGGTAATTCTAGAATTGCTTTCCCAACTGGAACTCGAGGCTGAACACATCAATATACGTTGTTTAGTATAAGTTCAACATAATTGAGCAATTTGCCTTATAGGATAGGTACCTGTTCTGTTAGCACTACGTGGGTTTTTCCATCACATTCCAACAACATCAAAATGGCAGATGCCCCGCCTCTTGCAAAAACAATGCCTGGAAGCTGAAAGAAAACACAAGAATTGAAGTTTTATGTACTAAAGAAATTCGTAGCAACAAAATTTTACCTTGATCCACTCTTCTCTATCAGGTTGATCTTGATGGTCTATTACAAACATTCTCAAAAGTAAGCATTAAAGCGAACCCTCACTTTTTTCGCTTGAGCTTAGGATGTAATGTGGCTTGCATACGAGATAAGATACCTTAATAATAACAGTGCCTTGGGATAAATTTACAATAGTAAAAGGTTTTCCAAAGATACAAATAGAAAAAAAAAATACGAGATTTCACATCAATCACAGGATATATATAATGTATTTCTAATATATTAACAAAACTTCCATTTTTCTACTCTCAAAATACACATAAGTAATTTCTGCTGTACTTAGTTATCATTCCTGTAGTATTTTTACTGAAGCTGAAGTATTTTATTACACCCATGTAGAACATTGGTATCTATTGGACAGAATTCGGTTTCAGTCATATTTCTTAGATAATATTCATCTATATCAGTCTAACCTGCTGAAATTGAAAAAATTACCTGTAATACATAATCATATCCTCTCTATATTAGTGAGAAACACTCTCTTATCGACCACTTAAATAAAAAGCACAGCCAGCACTAACTTCGTTATACTAATGAACATGAATGGAACTTCAATGAGGGAAGGATGTTAAGAAACTTATGCTAACTAACTTGAAAGTCAAAAGGTGAATGGATAATACCTTTGATCCTGTAACACTGTCAGATATATCAGCTTTGAACTTCAGAAATCCAACACGCTCACCAAACATATCTACGTTCTGCCAGACCAAAAACAATATTTTCAATATCACTGTGTATCATTGCCATAGATCACGAGATCAACAACATTGTAGAAGCTTGCTAAATTAATCATTAGGATAATTCATCTTAATCCATAATAAGAGAGTTCTTGGCACCTGGAGAGAAACCTATACAATATACTAGCTTAGTTATATATTTATAATATATATCTATAATTTGGTTGAGAGAATCTTGTAAAAATTGAGTTAAATTTTAGTTATCTACTGTATTGAAAATTATCCCAAGTCACCATTTTACTAGATTGGATGTATTCTATAACAATTTTGGTCATATTGCTGTGATTGCATGATGAGAAGGATACCTAATACCAAGTTTAGTAATAAATCTTGTGATGCAAAATATTCCTAAATTCTCATGGATTGTTGTTTTCAATGCATGCTCCCCTTGCCCTTTCGAATTTCATTCTTTGTACATTGCAATATGAAAACATAAAGAAAGAAGCCATAGATTTGCTTGGAGCAAATATGTTGGCGTTATGGATGGAATATTATTTAGCATTACTTATAGGTTCTCCCTGAAGCATTATGAATAAAATATTATTTAGCATTACCAATAGGCTCCCTCTGAGCATTACGAACAAAATATTATTTAGCATTACCGATCTAAGATTGCTAACTGGCCTCTCAGCCAAAATAACTATAATAGCAATCCATTGTGAGAAACTAAAGGTAAATGATCTGAAATGTTAATTGGAATTTATTAATACTGAGGTTGAGAAAATTCTTCTATATAGAACAGCTTTTTTAAAAAAAGAAGAAGACTAAAACAGAAGTTTAAACATAAAAAACATTTAATGTAATGTTAGGAATTTAACTTGCATGTAAAGATGACTTTAAATAGATAAAAACCAGGTCTAGATGACTTTAAATAGATAAAAGCCAGGTCTTCCAAGCATCCTTTGACAGTTAGATCCACAACAGTTCTATGAAGTTTGGGTTATAGCATTTCAGCTTGATCTGGGAGAGTTTCAGACTTCAACTGTACACATAATGTCTTTTAGACTGACTTCAATGTGGACAGTTTTGGCATGCCTTACACAACTAAATCATTGTGCTTACATTTTTCCTCCTT
The DNA here is from genome assembly GCA_015680685.1 of Gnetum montanum. Classification (NCBI taxonomy): domain Eukaryota; kingdom Viridiplantae; phylum Streptophyta; class Gnetopsida; order Gnetales; family Gnetaceae; genus Gnetum; species Gnetum montanum. Next base: position 728,085 of record MNCI01025132.1, on the reverse strand, counting down.
CAATTTGACACTAAGACAATTTGAAACATTACGTTGGACTTCATCCGTATTCTGTTACTACACTACACAAAGAACATGTAATTCACTAAAATATCAACAGCTAAGTTGTTTATTAATGTATTATTTGAATAAGGATTCACGCTCACCAATGTAGAAAATAGCTTACTAAATACTAAGAGAACCACTGTAAGCAGCTTATCATTCCCATTATTTTTTAATTTTAAAGTAAGCCTTTGAAATATCTCATTATCAAAGAAAACATAATACCTGAATCACTACTTTGTTTAAAGAAAATTTCTTTGGCTGTCCCAATATACCACCTTCGCTTTGCAAATTTGTTATCCACTGCTTGAAAATAGTGGAGTCAAGTGCTTTTCTGAAACACAAATTCAATTGGTAATGAAATAACTTCATAAGTGGGAATAAACTGGGAACTTCCAATCACTATAAAATCAAATAAATAAAGACAAACAGTACATATATCACACAGCTGCAGATCACATGTACCACTGCTCACTGATAATAAGCAATCCACAAATGCTAATAATATGATGAAAAGGTATTTTAAAAAACTCTACCTCAAATCAAGGTCTGTTACTCCAGCAGCTGCTACTACATCTACATGATCACCCTGGATGACAAAAGATAATGATGAATAATTTCTTTCATCTTCCCCTGAATGCGAAAATGATTGTCGACTAGCCATTGATCTGTATCCTTGAAATCTTCTTGTTTGTTTCAATGGATTAACAATCAGAAACCTGGATGAATAAGTATAAGGAATGAGTCCCTGCTTAGTTGCTTAACCATTAAAGTGCATAGACCATGACGTGCCATAGAATTCTCGCAAACAAATGATATGAAATAGATTACAGTATGTACAACAGTCATGCTAGCAACTATCCATCCAAGTACTACCAGTGTAATTATTTGATAGAAGTGAAACTTACCGTTTTCATCTTACACATAGTGTGTGTGGCTTTCTTCCTTCTTTTATATATAAATAATTCAACTCTTATCCATAATGAACTCCCGTCTTTACCAAAGAATTGGATAAAATTATTGTAATGCAACAATTTTAGATGGTAACATTAACATTAAATTTTAACCAAATCAAAGCCAAAAAACATTTGAAGCTAGTAACGAAATTCCGGAGATACTATCAAAATGGGAACAAAATCCAAAATTGTAAGCATTTGAAGCTAGACAAAATCATCTGTCTAGCATCTACGGCAATGAAATAACCTACACAGCACCAGTGAAAATATGATCCGAAAACTGAAAAAATGAATACTTAAATACAGAAAAGAAAGATGGAAGGTTGAACAATAGAGGGAGGGGTACCTTTACCAGTTCAACTTCATAAGCAAAACCATCCTCCCTCACATACTCAGGTCCTACCCAATTTCCAAGAGACCACACAAACTGCATGGGTTTTGCCATTCAAGTGAAACCCAATTTCCATCATGCCAAGCAAACTGCAATGGATTCCACAATTCAGATTCAACCCAATTTCCACAACCTCAACTATACTACAATCACTGCATTAGGTTCTACCATTTAGAAGCAGCCTAATTTGTACAACCCCCACCAGATTCCATTGCATTTTATAATGGAGGTACAAGGCAGATTACAAGATCTAGATGGCTGCAATTACTGTATTGTCCCTTTGGTCAATTGAATTTGCTATTTTTTATAACAATTTCACTAAATTATATAGCAATTTCGCTAAAGTATAAAGTAATTTTTCTTAACTTTAATTTAATTATACTCTTAGCTAATATCAATTTCACCCTTTTCTGTGTAAGTAATTTCACCCAAAGTTAAAATATAAATCTATCCAAGATTGCAAAAACAATAAAGGCTTTCCAATCCATGGTAACTTACATATTTGCTTTTGCAACTTTGGATAAATTGTTTTTTCCCTTAATTTATAATTTGGATAATTTTTTTTTAAATTTAAATAAAATTGATCTAAATGAAAAACAAATCTGACTTGCATTTTAAGCAAAATTGAAATTAGCTCAAATAAAATTGAAATGAAGTAACGCAAAATCACTTTATTCTTTGGTAAATTTGCTCTAAAAAGAAATGAAACCGCTATCAAAATTGGTGAATTCAATTGACCACAAGAATAAGTTCTACAATTCAGTTGCAACCAATTTCCACAAACCCCAGTAGAATGCTTCATGTTCTATGATCAAGGTCCAACCTAATTTACAACCCAATTTCCCTAGCTCAACCAAACTGTATTTGATTCCATGATTAAGATACAGCCCGATTTCCACAATGATGCCAGAGTGCAATCATTGCATTGGCTTTTGCAACTTGAATACAACCCAGTTTACACAATCCCCAAAAAACTGCATTAGGTTCTATGATTGAGTTGCAATACAATTTCCACAATCAAGACTAGACTGCAGTCAGTGTTAACATTCAGGTGCAAATAATTTCTACAATTCAAAGCAAACTGCAATCCAGTTTTCCCCAACTCTAACCATTCAACTTACTATCGCTTCAATTACAGCTTCAAATCGTGAAGATCACTAAGAAAGTTGAACAATGATCTCCTATTTTAGTTAAGCTCAACTGCTACAAGTACCCTTCCCCTATTGTTCAACCTTCCCAAATTTATAGTCTCCTCGTCATTGATAACCGTTATTTAAAAAAAAAACACCACCTTAAAAATGACCTATTCTCTCGGTGAACATAAGACTACAGATTGATCAAAAAAGTGCTTAAATATGTTTTTTGCGAGTTTATTCCATCCTTGGATAGTTTTAAGTTTTACCAGCTTTCAAATACTGTTCGGCACCTATATTGAAAATTTACGCAGAAAAACAGAAGGAGAAGCGTACAAACATTTGAATTACCTTGAATTCGAAACACGCTTTGCTTCAGGAATCTCCGAAACCGACAGATTCAAATAGGAGAAGACAGAGCAGCGCCTCAACAGAGGGAAGAGACACAACATCTTTTATTACAGCGAGAAAGAACAGATCTCTTTTATAGCAGATTGCTTCAGTGGAGATTCCAACTTCTTATTTTGCCACATGGCCCACATCCGCCACCTTTCCTTCCTAAGCTCACGTCAATAAAATTTAAAAATAAAGAGTAAAAGATTAAAAGGAGATTTAGAGGACTCCTTTCACGTAAGGTTTTTAGGCCAAGACTATTACCACTAACAATGCACCCTCCTTTTAATTATAAAGGAAGGGGAATTTTGTAATACCAATTCTTAGGGAGCAAGAGCTAGTACCCTAAGTTCCTACAACAATCAAACTAAAATTAACCTATAAAATTAAAATGAAATCAACATCACCTAGATTTAGCTTGAAAACAGGTCAATCAATATTAATTTTAAGAATTAAGAGATAATTTAATAAAGAAATAGCTATAGTAAAATATCTATGCAAGATTCATCAAATTAAAAAAAAATCAAACTTTTTCTTTATTCAACCTAAAAGGAAATATCTAATTAAGATCATTTAGACATTTGTAAACCAAAGAAATGACCACAAAAGTAGATAAATTAATAATCTCGGATTTATTCAATCACATAATAATATTTAATAATTTCCAACAACACACAAAACAAAATCATCTGATTTTAACTCTTGTAACCATTTTACATTTAATCATTTAATCAGGAAATTCATATGTTCAACAACAGAGAATAGATAGATCACAACCATAAATTAACATCCTAGGTTTTTCCTTGCTCCATTAACTTATAAAAAGATATCAAAATTAGACTTGCAAAGGTATAGAAAAAAAAATATAATTCAAGATTCAAATCCAATATTTATGCATTTAAAGTTGGGGTGGGGGGGAGGGAGGCAGGTTGGGTTTAATCAACCAAATTTCAACAAAAACCAAAAAATTCAATAATTTTAAAACATTCATAATTATCCATAGGCCCAAGGATACTCTCACTTTCTACCAATACCAATCCTCATATCAGGGATCCATGGCCCTTGTTGGCAATCTTTTGCCAAAAATGTCCCAAATCGTTATGGGTGTTTTTGAATCATTCCAGAAATAACTCTCATCCAAGTCATTTAGGTGTGGGTGCAGAGGATGGGTGGAGAGATCCAAAATAAAATAATAAAGATTTCAAAAATCTAACCTTACAACAACAATTTTGATATTTTTATACAAGCATTGTGAAGGTGGTTAGACGAGCAAGAAGAGAGAATTTTGAAAAAATTAGCCCTTGCTAGCCTTTATCAAACATAACTAAGATGGATCATTTTACTTCCTTACTTAGATATCTTGTTTACTAGGAGGAATTATCAAAATATTGGATTGCTATGTCGCACTTGTTTTCTTTCTCCTTGCTATCTATTGTGGCAGCCACACTCTTCTCTCTCTTCCCAGCCACACTCCTTGTTGCTGTATCCCTTTTTCATTATTCTACTTAGCTACTTTCCTCTTCTCCTCTCGCTATTTGTAGGTGGAATAAAGGATAATGGATGGTTTCTTGTAAGTGACTTTTTACAGACTATTTGTATTCTTTTCTTTCTTTGTAAAGTTTGTTCTCTCTCTCTTTTTTTTTAGCAATGAGTCATGAGTTCAATTCTATTCATGATCACTATAAAAAAATCAATAAAATATGTATATTCACAGGTTGCAGGTTCAATTCCTAAATCAACAATTTTTGATTTTAGAATTTAGATTTTGCTAGATCTCAAATTCAATTCATCTTGATAATTACAAAACATTCCAGCATAATATCTATCTCTTTATCATTCAAAATTGTCATAAAATGCGATAAAAGAGTTTTCAAAATAGATTCATGATCAGGGCAATTGAAGATACATAATCAACTAAGGCACCTTCTTGTTTAAGTCATTGGCGATGTAAATTTTCCTATTGCCTTACGAGCCTTGAAAGGTTTCCACATGACCTTTTTACAGCCATGGAGAAGGTACTTATACTCTACTATTTTAAAGTAAAAAAAAACAATGGATCACATTTAGATAAAATAAAATTAAAAAATAAAATATAAAGCTAAAATATTTGCACACAATATCCTTGATTCATGGGTCAAGTTCTTCCAACTTGATTCATAGGTCAAGTTCCTTAGTATGAGCATTCTTTTGCATCTCAACATACCTGTTTTAGCTCTTGCAACACATCTTAGAGTATTATCCTATGTTTTTCTTCTGTTTCTCAACATCTTTGTTGAAATAGAATAGAAAATATTTTGTTTTCCCATATATTTATANGTTGAAATAGAATAGAAAATATTTTGTTTTCCCATATATTTATAATAATTATTATTTTAAAACATTCCCAACATGTATTTTAAAGCATATTTCTTATGCATAAAGTATTTAAACATTTAATCGTAATACATATAAAAATCTGGTCAACAAATTTATTACTATTCTAATCAACAATTTCCACCATAGTCCAAACAAAGCACACACACAACTTGACAACAAAACATGCACAGAAAAACTATTACAATCCTTAATGCAAAAACCCAAGGATAAGTGGTTCATTAAAATTTATCATATAATCATTTATTTTTCAATTGTTTGTAGGTCTTATGCACATGTCTTTAGTGCTTTTTAAGACTACTGAAAAAATATACATAGGAGCTTTAAAAAAAAAAATTGACTTTCCATATTATTTATTTCTATTTTCAACTTCAACACATTTTTTGTTTTATTTGGAATTTTTTTTCTTACCAAGAAAAGGACATTAAATAAATGTCCTTCACAATAGTAAAAGTTGCAAGATCATGATATATCATTGGTTGAATATAAGTCTTTTCCCCTTTTACAATCAACAAGGTTGATTTCCTAAAGAAAAAAAAAACACACACACACATAAGAATGTCTACCAAAACCAAAAGTTGTAAAATTGGACTGTATATGCTTAATGAGACCAAGAAGACTAACAATTTCTTGTTGAGCTTTTTGAGAAATCAACAAAATATTATATAACTCAACAAAATATGAAACTTTAACATATTCTTCAAATTAGACATCAAAATCTAGAGTCCACTTACAAATGATCAGCATAGCATGCTTATGTATAAATGATCCTATATTTAAGGGACATTACACCATTAAGTTATTACTTAATAAGCAAAAAAAAAAAAGGAAAGAAAGAAAGAAGAATAACACTTGGTATGAAGGGCTTGAATGTCATTTTTGTTCATCAAATTATTTAATTGTGAAACGAAACTTTGATTATGAGGCAGGTAACCCCAAACTTGAATGAACTCATACTGCGATGAAAGATCAACAACTAATGACTCATATATATCATTAGGAAGAACAAAATAGTTGGGTCAACATTACTAGAAAAAAAGCATCATAACTTTTTATTTATTAGCTCATAAATCTACATTTTGAGAATCAATAAAAAAAATAAAAATCTCAACATTAGTTGAAGAAGTTGAAGTAATGTATAATCTCTCATAGGGGAATTTTAAAGAAATCAAGTTTGTTGGAGTAAAATCGAAGAGAGAGAAATCAGATCTCTTGAAGAAAAATTGAAGAGAGAAAAATTAGATCTACTGAAAAAAATTAGATTCATTGGAAAAACATCAAATCCACTTTAAAAAAATAAAATTTGCTGAAGAAACATAAGATCTAATGAAAAAATATATAAGATTTGTTGGAAAAAGAAAACAAATCCACTTAAAAAACTTAGTTTTCAAAGTATCAATTGTGAGGTTGACACTAAGTAGACATCCTTAATATTGGAAAGTTGTTCCTTTTCATATTATTTCCATATTATTGTTGATGTTTACACCTAGTGTTAAGTATGTGATGTACTTTGAATTTTTTTCCTTAATATTAATATTATTTTTGGGTTCAACACCCTCTAGGCCAAGATATTTGTAAGATAAAGTTATATCTACATATTTATTTCCAATAGTAAAATTGTATATCTTATTAAGTGCTATAAATTATAATTTTAATTTTTTTGACATTAACTTTAATTCACGAATTAAGCATTTGTTGAATTTCTCTATTGAATTTAAAAGTAAGACATCATTAATTGTAATTGTAATTTAAATTGGTATTTTATGCATCCACGTCATCAATAAAAAGACCTAAATACAATAGGGAAAGATAACCTTCTTTTACATGAAGGAAACTATATTTTTAATGCAAATCAAATCATTATTGTTAGCTTAGTGAAAGACATTTGTTTAATACTTGTCATTTTCTACTCAAGAAAAAAGATAATAAAGAAAACATAAAATGTGTTGAAGTTGAAGTTTAGAAAAAAAAAACATTATGAAGTTAAAGATACAAAAATCAAGTTAATGTCAATGATAAGAATGATCAAATGGTAATAAAGAATCCAAAGAATATAAAAGCTCCTACACATATTTTTATTGGTATTAGAGAAAGTATTAAGTAGTCCATTTCATAAGTCAAATTTTTTCTTATCTAGCAAAAGTACTGTTAACTTGAAGATTAAAACTAGTGTTGAAAAAAAGGTTATAGTTGATGGTGAAAATTTTTGATGTAAGATCAATAATAAGTGATGAGGTGAAGATCTTTTGCAAGTGGTACCACTTGATTGCTTTGATGCAAATATTAGTATTAAGCCATAACTCTCTTTCTTAAATGTTTTTGCTATTTTAAGTTCAAACTCCCTACTAACAAATACTTTTTTTTAACTTAATTTTTCAATGTATCAATCTTCACTTGAGTCAATAGCCCTAAAATTGAAAATTTTTTTCTTTCAATATATTTTTTTTCAATGATGTCTACTCTATATGAAGTTTGTGATGTACTCTAAATTTTCTTTGCTCATTATTAATAGTTTTTTTTTCTTTTGGATTTTGCACTCCCATTATTGTTAACTCAGTGCCTTCACCCTATTTTTTTAAGGGAGCCTTCACCCTATTTTTTTAAGGGAAAGGTCAAGTGAGTACACTGTCCTAAAATTGAAAATATTTTTTCCCATATATATATTTTATGATGTCTATTATGTGTCAAGCTTGTGATGTACTTTGAATTTTCTTTGCTCCTTATTAATAGTTTTTTTTTGGGTTCGACCCCATTATTGTTAACTTAGTGCCATTTGATTCTAGTGGGCAATGCTTAAGTTCCAACATCCCATTTTTTTAAGGGAAAGGTAAGGTTTACCTAGGACATGCCCCTAGGCTAAGGGCATAGAAACTCCATAGCAATTGCAAAAAGGGTGTTGATACTGGGCTTTAAACTTAGTACTAAGTACAAAGTTGTGTGAGCTAACCAACTAGCCAACCCTCCACTCTCAACACCCATTATTATACTAGCCAACCGCCCACTCTCAACACTCCATTATTATTAGCTTAGTACTAACCATCTTTGTTTGGAAAATCCAGATCATACTTTCAATTCAAGAATGGGACCTTTACCTTATGCAATAAGGTCTTAGTTTATTTTTAAAAACAAAAGCTAAAAATTAAAATAAACTTTACCATACAAGCAAGCTACGTAACCCGCAGATATCAAATTTTGAAATTTCGAATGTCTGCTTTTTAACTTGTTTGACGCACTGATCTGATGTTATCTATGTTTAAATTCTGCGTCTCTCTGCCTCTTTGGTTCTGTGAGTCCTTCAGCAACAATCAAGGAAGGTGATTTAGAAAAAGAGGTGCCGTTTTGAAAACAAAGTCTCATCTTTGATCGAATTGGAAGTGATTTTCTTGTTACTGGAAGATTCCTGAAGCAAGCATACTGGTTTTCAATCAAAGGTGATTTAAATGTCTAAATACTTCTCTTACATTTCGGCAATGCTTAATACGGTACTTTAAGGTAATTTAGACCCTTTTTGCTTTCTTTGGCTGCGTATGTTTGCATTGGAAGTACTGAATAGAATTTAAAATCTGTTCCATCCAGTATTTAAAACAAATAAAAAATAAAAAATAAAAATCCAAGCTCGTTTGCATCGTTTGTTATATATTAGTGTCACTACGAAATGAAGTGAAATTGGGAAAAACATATTCAGACACTATTCAAGCTATTTCGGTAGTCTGCGCTCTTATTTTTATGGAAGAATACGTCATTCCTGAGGTTTCTTTACATATGGATGTGATGACGAAGAGATAATTTCATTTTGATGCTTTTGTTTGATGCTGTTAATTGTACTTTTTACGTAGCAACCAGCAAAGAGTAGATCGAAAGGTAAACTACATAGAAAATCTTGGCTGTGAAATCGATTGACGAGGCTTGATATGGATCTTGAAATTTTTCTTAGTTCCTCTTTGGCTGTGACCTAGAAAACACAGTGATCACCAGAGTGTCTTGGAGATGAGATTTAAATGCGTTCACATGGCGGCAAAGGTTTCTTATTTTGGAATTTTTTTGAGAATATTGTTATGTGATTGAATTTTCAGTTTTTGGAGCATGTAATACCTATTTCTTAGTTTCATTTGAAAGTAATCGAGGAGTTTACAATGTAGGCATTTCGTATTAAAGGAATAAATATCCGTAGTTGAATTTAATTAATAACTCATATCAACTACTATTTCTAATTGATATTCATGTAATTATGTTTAAGTTGAACCGAAGTATCATGTTGGCTGTTGGACAGGGTACTTATAGTTTCAATTTAAGCTTGATGTGCATAGCAAGCTGAACATGGCTCTTTTGATAGCAATAGGAATGTTATTCCTTTATATTCGATTGATTGACTAACTCAAAAGCAGCTAATACATTATTAATATAATTTCACTCTCTTGCTTTCATTGTTTCAGAAACCTTGTTCCAAAAAGAACTATCAAAAACTAAGTCAGTCACTGCAATTCGTTCAGCTGAGGTATTTACCTTAGCAAGTTCCTCCATATTCCAAATGCTTGATGCGGATGTGGAATGAATGAGATATAATTTCAACACCTAGTAATGACAGTTGGAATTTCAATGCTATTGCTATCTGTTCTTATGTCACTGTGGTTTGAGAAACTTCAATACAGATCCAAAATGCACACATCAGACCATCCTTTATGAATTTAAAGACTTTTAGGGTGTGTTTTGTTGCTGGGTGCTGCATCTGCAGATTTCACTCTGTTTTAAAATTTATTTGCTTTCTTGTAGTTCTTAAAGGAGGAATCTTTATATTCTTGTTGGGCCCACCAAAAACACCTATTTCTATGATTTTCTCTATTCTTTCCAGACTACACCTTGAGAAGTGCAATTTATTGAGATGCATGAATCCATGGGCTCAACATCTATGCAGATTCAGCATCTGCATATACTACTGACCAAACAGGCCCTTAGAGTCCCCATGGTATGGTGAAAAAATTTGGGTTGAAATAAAGATCAGAGTTAAAGAATACGCAACATAACTGAAGGATAAGATATTTTACGGCATTCTATGGTAAAATTGATTTTTTCCAGAATATGCTACGACTGTTAATTATATGTACCAAGTTTACCAGCTGGGAATTGCTAGCTTAAATTAAAGTTTTCGGGAGGTTTGTTAAGCATTAAATAATAATAATATGTAATTGTTTTTTATATAGCATGGGTGCTAAAGATTCATCCCTTCCTTCCAAGTTTACAAGCTGGAAATTACAAGCTTGAGCTCCATTTCCAAATTAAAGTTTTGAGGAGGTTTGTTAAGCATTAAATAATAATAATATGTAATTGTTTTTTTTATAGCATGGGTGCCAAAGATTTATCCCTGCCTTGATAATGGTGGTAAGTGAAGACTTATAAGACCTACCTTAATAGATGGGATAATGTTGTAATCGTAGTTTTGAAATGCAAATTGGATTGTGGATTCACTTGTTTATTTTAGAGATTCTGGATTCCGGATTGCTTGGAATCATGACCTGGAATTACCTGGAATCATGATTTTAAACATTAAAAATTACCAGTTTTCAAACCATTTTTATTTTTTAAACAAATATATGCTGCTTTTTGAATAAAACATAATCAAAGCATAAGAAAAAATTTAACAAGCATAAAAAATCAACAATATAATATATAAACACAGAAAATCATAGATGATAATATCATCGGTTCAAAGTTTCAACTTTAAAATTCATAACAATAGTAAAGATTTAAGTCACATTTTCTATTTTCCTTTCCCTTCTACATTTCAAAGCTTGGTTCTTTGCCTTAGCTTCTTTGTCCTCTGCCATAATCCTATCAATAGCATCAAAATACCATTATCAATATGATGTGGTATAGCCCGGTTCCTTGTACACATGATATAGCATTGAGCATTTGCAAGCCCATGTGTCTCAGCTACTGGAGATTCAGAAATCCAGCTCATGATTCCTACCATCTTATTGGTATCATTCAACAAGTCCAATACATCCAATTCTATATTTTCAGTATCCTTAGTTGTAAGAAGTCTCTATCTTATCTTCAAGTTATATTATAAGGATCATCATCACCCATAGCCACAATGCTCATCCTGCTAAGTAGGGTCCTAGGAGGGTTGGTGGATCAGCGAAAGCCTAACCTCTTTGAGTGGCTACACCTAATTTCGAGCCCAAGTCTTCGACTTCAGAAACAAGCACCTTACCATCACTCCAAATGACAGTCCCTTTCATGATATATTATACATAGACGAATTTTTTTTCAATGTTTTCATTGTTAGCCTTGTTCACTTCTTTAAGTAAATATACTAAGCTGCACTCCAATTCCTCTGACAACCAAAATTAATACAAGGTTGACTAAAAATCTTTACGGCCAGTTTCCAAAGTTTTGGAGTTTTATTGCCCCATTCATCTCACAATGTAAATGCAAAGAAGAACAAAAAAGGTATTTTTAAAAATTCAAACAGTCAGAATTTGAAATTACCTTGAAAATCTAATTAAAAAAGTAAACATATACCATGATAAAAGAATTCAAAATTCTAAATCACCCTACCTGCTGAAAAGGTTTGACTTTGATTGAGGCTTGTTGAAACCATCACCATTCATAAACATTCTAGCCTGCGTGAAAATTGTTTCTTGTTCATTCACATTAGGAACTAACTTGTCCAAGGTAGCAAGGCAACGTAGTTTTACTTATGAATCAGGTACGTAGAAAAATCCATCTCTAGCACGGATCAATTTGGGATTCAAATTATCGATAACAATATGCAATGGCCAATGAAGTAACCTGTGTTATGGCTTACTCTTAAGATATTAGCGTTAATAGAACTTGGCTTCTTTTGATATCTGATTTATGCTTATTTATGTTCCAGTAGAAATGACTGCAGTTCATGATTGAAAGTCAAATGCATGTTACAATTTTTTAAAAACTTGTTTACAGTCAACATGGCTGCTTCAACATATCCGCCTCCGCCTCCTTTTTATAGGCTATACAAAAATTATGAAGAGAATCCAGATTCAGCGCCTGCACCACCACCACCAATCACAGGGTCTTATACTTTATTTGGTTTTAATTATACAGTAAGTATTGTCATTATCTTTCTGCTAGAATGAATCACATTTCATCTAAGATACTCTTGCCAATGCTTTTGAACAGAAAATTGTCATAGAGATATTGTTTTTTATCACAGATTTTGTATTGATGTATTATTTCATTTTGTCATTTTAAATTGTATTTATATTTGATATTAGAACTTCTGGCTTGCTTTGGAAGTTTGAAACTGTGAATATGCAATTTATAAACATGAGCTTTATGAATATGTGCCTTTCATGATTATATGTTTTGAGTTAGCAATTCTAACACATTCTTCTTGTGTCCAACTTAATTAAGCTTTAAAAATGCTTATTGCTTTATCGTTATTGATATAACTAGGAAGGTCATGATGATATTTCTTATAAACAGATAAGGAATAGTGAAGGCTAAGTATTCATTTGATGTGGACCCATGTGCTTCCTTTTACAAGTCAAAAAACCATTAAGTCCCATGGGTGAATAGGCCTTGGTAATGATAGAAAGGGTTTGTGATTATGGGTTATGTGTATTTCCTAGAACAAATGTCCTACCTAGATCTCCCTTGGATGACACTTTATTTTGTTAAGATAGGAAAATGTTTTTGTTTAAATGGTGGGACACTGTTAGAATTCACAGTTTTAGTGGAAGCTGGTTTGGAGTGAGTTACACTTGGAATTAGGCTGTTAGTAAATCAGGCCTGACAATGGCAGCTACAAATCAAGCCTTAATGTTGTAGGCAGTTGATACGTTAGTTACAGTACAAGGGTGGCAACTTTTCTTTAAATGGAGATTAGGGAGAGCATACAGATTGGGGTTTTGCTTCCTCATTCTTCTGCTGTCTAAGAAATTTTCAGACATGTTATGTCCAAGTGAGGGTTGTCATTTGAAGAATGAGAGGTGTGACTAGTGGCCCTTGTTGCAGCTTCTAGGCTGCCACTATTGGACCGGAGGCATGAAACTTGGAGCACAAGTATGGTTCACTTCAATGTTCTCGCCAACCATCTACCGTCCCCATCTTAATAGATGTATTTATCTGTACCATAGAATGTGGGTTTTAGAAGGAATATGTTTGACTTGTGAAATTGGGACTTGGGTGTTACTTGTGGTATAAGTTTTACTTTTGTTATTTAGGTTTGTCAAGTTTATGTGGGTCAAAGTGTTTCTGGCATTGCTTGGCTCATGTGGTGCACTTTGTGTGTGTGTGTATAAAACAAATGTTGCAAGCCCACATCATTTAACTAACACTTGTGTTCTCTTGTCCTAGGCTGCGAGTACTTAGTGTTGTAGATGCTTGATGGATATTTTTCCCCCATCGTTTTATCCAACATTTGTATTTTATCATGTGAGCTACAAATGCTTAATGTTAGAGGTTACTTGCTGGATGGCCAATCAGTCTATTGCATACTCTAGCAATAATAATAGAAGAAATGTGTTTAATACGATTTCGGGTCTTGTTGATTATTCTGAGTCTTGTGTTGGCAAAAAGTGCACTTAGGTTTTGTGAGCTTTTAGGTTTGCAGGAGGTTTTAGTTTTTAGGGATGAAATGAAGTCATATTATTCTATATGTTGTCAAATGTTCTTAGTGTTGGCAAACACCCTCCCCAACGTGCAAATGAAAAATTTTGGAATGTTTGTGTAGTGCCCCATTGTGTTTTCTATTTTCTTATTATATGATATATTTTGACTACTTATTTAAATTATTGTTGTTTTAAACATGTTTTTAAAAGTTCAAGGGCATTGATCTTTATGTAGTGATTTTTAGGAATGAGTGATATCATTATATGTTCTTGAGATAGAAGTTAAAAAAAAAAAAAAAAAGCTTGGTGCAAGTGGATGATTTATGGTTCAGTGCTTTGTTTCTGTTCATCTAGCTCATGTTTGAGATGTAAAATTGAGCAGTCTGTATTAGGGAGGAAAAAGTCACAGTTACTTTTAAAGGTTGATTGAAGTGCGTCCCACAGATTTTCTCTTATGGATACTAAAGTATTTTGTTTGATTGCCAGACTGATGATGTGCTTCCAGGCTTGGAGGAACAAGGTGTCCGTCAGCTGTATCCAAAGGGTTCTGATATTGGCAAGTTTTTCTGTTCACTTATTTTACTTTCAGTGCACCTATAGCCATTCCAAATCAGCGCAAGCATGATTACATTCCCTCTGGTAGTTGGTTAATTTTCTCAGAACAGTTGGTTCATCCTGTACTGTCTTGTCTTCATGATTTTGAACACTTCCTTTTGTGTTGATTTTATGTGATATTATTTCAATTTATTGTTTAGATTAGGCTTGAAATAGGATATCATACCTTGTCTGAAACAATGGCTTCTATGCAGATTACAAGAAGGAATTGAAAGCTTTGAACCGGGAAATATTGTTTCAGATGTTGGAACTTGCAGACGTTCTGATAGAGAGACCTTCCCAATATGCACGCAGGGTTGAAGACTTGGCCCTTATATTTAAAAATTTATATCACCTTCTTAACTCCCTCCGTCCATATCAGGTAACTTTCTGTGTAAATAGGGTGGATTTTGAAAACTTTTTAAAACACTTAAAAATTTATTGTCACATTAGGCAAGAGCTACTCTGATACACATTCTGGAGTCCCAAATAGAACGCCGTAAAGAAGCAATTGCAGATATTCGAAGGTACAGCAATATAATATATATAATATGCCAAGAAATTGAGCTTCTTCTTGTTTCAATAATACAAATACCAAATTAAAATCAAGCAGAAATAGCAGCTTAATTCTAGATATTTTGCATTTTTCAACAACCTTTTGTTCTTATAGGGCTGAATGTAATTTGTTTTAGGAGAAGAGAGGAAGGTCGCCAAATACTAAGGGAATCACTTTCTATTCTGGATGGTCAATCTGCAGGAAATTGAGCTTCGTTGTTCTTAATCTCTATGGCAGTTGAGGGTTTATTTTCTGACTAATACAAATTATGTTGCATTTCAAGAATAATAATTGAACTTTAAAATTTGACATTCTGTAAATTACTTGCACACTTCCACACATTGTTCTCTCAAATTTTGCCTTTATATACTGATAATAGATTTTTTTTAAATTATATATCGCCAACGTTATGCCCAGGCATGGTTCTTTAAAGAAGTTGGGCTTTCACACATTGACTAATACTGTTATAACCCTGCTCGGTGAGATGAGAATTGAGGCTGAGAGTGATATCCTTATGGCCTATTTTCTTATGGTATATCTTTTTATTTATACTATTGCCTTATTTTTTGCCACATGCTTGACATTCTAAACCATCATGTGTACTACCTTGTCTTTATGTTGTGATTTTTTAAATTATTGTTATGCATTTTGTTATGTAATCTCTAAGATACATATGTTGTTGCTTGAGTACATTTTCTTTCTAGTTAATAATGGTATAATTATTTTGTTCATTTATGTTCTAATTCTTTTAAATTTGAGTGCTCAAAGTTATTGAATAAGATTCTTAATTAAATTTTTTCTGATTTAAGAAAATATAACTTTTCAGTGTGGCTTATACATGCATGCTTGAATCAGATTTTAGAGATATAAGCATGGGATACGTATTTCGATTTTTATTGATAATGGACTTTAAGATTTGTGAGCATACTGTCAGCATGCTTGTTTTAACTATTGAAGGTATGGGCAAGCTTTGATTGAAGCAATATTTAGAGAGACAAGCATGGCATACACATGCTGATTTTTACTGGTGATTGACACTCAGATTTGTGAGCATATTTCAAGCTGCCATCTAATTACTGCCATTTCATATTGCACCAAGAAATAATTTGCAAAGAACCTAATAGCTTTTTCAACTTGAGCCAACAAAAATAAAAGGAATTAATAATGCAAGAAATGAATTAATTTTTTAGCCTTCACTAGAAGTTTTCCTATTTCACCTTATTATTTTTATTGAGCCTTAAACTAATTTTCAACATGAGTTTTATACTATTTGATGTGATGAAGGCCTCATCCTTTTATACTATTTGGTGTGATGTCATGAGTTTAACTAACAAGCATACTAAAGGAGTATAGTTAAATCTCCTTTTATAGCTCCTTCATAAGGGATTCTACAACCTTTTTATAATCCAACTTTTTTAGTATGCTTGTTGGGACTTGGATGTCTATTATATTTGGA
This sequence comes from Gnetum montanum, assembly GCA_015680685.1. Taxonomy (NCBI): domain Eukaryota; kingdom Viridiplantae; phylum Streptophyta; class Gnetopsida; order Gnetales; family Gnetaceae; genus Gnetum; species Gnetum montanum. The sequence continues at coordinate 711,597 of MNCI01025132.1, read as the reverse complement.
AATTGGTTTGCAGTAGGTAGCTTTAATACAAGAGTTCTACACTTCTTTTCCATAGTTTTTCTTAGGGTTTTTCATGTAAATTCTGATGTTTCATTGCTTGGTTCTCTCTTTTTGTTTCCTTTTGGCAACTTTATTTCATTGATATTTTTGCAATAAGTGCTAACTGTTTTTCTTTCCTTGAGAATATGCATTTAGGTAATACTTTAGAATGGTGTTTGTATGTGTTGCATGACTCGTAACCATGGTGGGGCCAACTTCCCTTGAGAATATGCATTTACCTAATACTTTTTGGTCATGGGACTTGATAACCATGGTAGGGTACTTGGCTTGGTTATAGCATTTTTAATTGAAAGGTCTATTTATTTTTACTAGAAAGAATTCAGCCCAAGACCTGCCACTAGCAATATTGTTGTTGTAACTATTTGAGTGAATCCTACAAATTAAAAGGCAAGACAAGGATAGCACTATTGGTTAGTATGTGCTAAGTGTTTTATCTTATATGACAAGTATTTTTCATTATTCTTTACTTGTGGTGAAGCACTATTATAGTGAGCATAGATGAAAGTCAAATTTGGTAGTTGAGAGTTTTGTTTTTTCTTTAAAAAAAATAGTTTAATTTTATTGTCACCCCCTCATTATAAGTTCTTTTACAATCAGTCCATTCGAAATTGCTTACTTCCACCTGTCTGCGATCAGGGTTGCCCTTATGTAAGGTAAAGATTTGCCTGTGCGTACTAATAAATAAGGAGCCGTAGAAGTTATGGTGTAACTTATTAAAAGATCTTGATGTCAAGTAACAATGTTCACATTGGTTATGAGCCCCAAAGATTTGTTGTGTCTTAACTACTTATTAAGGGCTTACAATAAAATTCATGGTAAAGGTCATAATAAAGTTGCAATGCAAGTTACAACATTTGAAGCCCCTATTTTGCATTGTTGTCAAATGTAACTCTTATCCAATGTTAATTGTATTGAAAATGAATAAAAATCTAGCATTTCTTATGAAATTTTTTAAATGGTCTTGAAACTTTGAAGTTAAAATGAATAAAAATCTAGCATTTCTTATGAAATTTTTTAAATGGTCTTGAAACTTTGAAGTTCTACCTAAGTTTTGTATTGGCTATGTGACTTGGGGTATATATGGTCAAATAGTTTCAAGTTCTAACATCCTCTTAAAAGGTTTGTTGCTTATGAATTTTGATTGATCTTCAAACCTAAAGTATCTAAGAAATGTAATTGATTGTGCTTTATTAACAATGGAGAAGCATTGAGTAAAGGGAATAACTAAATGCAAGCGATTTATGGATAGGATGTTGAGATGTAAGAATTGATATGAATAACAATCATCCCGATAAGCCTAGCATGGAGGTGCGGGCCTCGCTGGGATCAGCGTCCCCACGCGAAGGTTGTCGCTGGCAGAGTTCAGTGAGTCCCTTGGCTGGGTGAGGCTGAGGGGTCAGGGGGGTAGCAGGGGGGCAGGCAAGGGCGACCCCCCACGGGGGGGGGGGGAGCAGAAGACAACGGGCCTAGTGCCCCCCCAGCCCCCCTCCATAGAGCCAGGATCAACCCTGAATGTCGGTCGCGTCATTTAAGAAGGAGAACCTCCAAGAAAAAATGCGGGAGGTTAATTTGGAGGCCTAACTTCAAACAACACATGAAGAAAAAATGTAAACCCTGAAGTTTGGACCCATTGCTAGACTAGATGAAAAAATGGTCCACCAGATTAGCCACCTGGGCCCAGAGACAGGGGAGGGAAGATCTGGGAACCTGTCGGCTTTGCGTTCGGGTCCATCAAAAAAGAGCTCAGCATCTTGTAGGCCATAGGTGGTAGGCAGAATGATTTCTCCAGCAGCCTGGGCCCCCAGACAGTTGGTGATAGCAGATTCGGTGACGCAAATCTCGTGTCCTCGGAAGATGGTCTGATCGCTGTCCCAGTTAGTGAAAAACGTGTCATCTACCAGATCCGGGTCGTCGACCAGCCGCTGCAGCGGGCCAGACCAGCCGCACCGAGTAACCAGCCACCAGAGCTCCTCATCTTCTCGGAAGGCGGTGCAGTCAGGCTCAAACGTCGACATTACACCCATGGCTGCTCTAATTTTGTTCCACGCATAGCAGGTCTGAGCAATTAGCTGCTGGGGGGGGGAGCCTGTCCTGATGGAACACTGTGCGGTTGCGTGCCTTACAAGCCACCCATAAAAGCATTGACGCCCAAGAGTCGCCTGTCAACTGCATCGGGGACGGCACCACCGCCTCTCGCCAACTGGCGCACATGTAGCAACAGTCATAAGCAAAGTGTTCAATCGTCTCGAGCGTGGTGCCACAGCAAGGACAGGTGTCGTCCTGCATGATGCCGCACCTGGGCAGAACGGTGCGGATAGGGAGCACGTCAAACCGTACCAGCCATAAAAAGATTTTTATGTTTTTGGGGAGTCGCCTGCGCCAGATCCACTGCCAACCGTCCTTTGGCGGATATTTCACTGATAGTAGGGCACGTGGCTCGAGGTCCAACTAGCCCTGGGTTAGCATCATTCATGCATGCTAGCAGAGTGTCTGCCAGGGCTGCGAGGCACGTGTCCCGACCTCCCACTGCATGTACTTTTCATTGATGATTCTAGCCGACTGACTCGGTTCCCCGTGCAGGCGCGTTAGGTGGTGCAGGAGCCGTTACTGCCCTAACATGATTTCGTCCTTGAAGGACGTAATGCCCAACCCCCTGCCTTACGGGAACGTGCGATGCGGGTCCAATTTACAAGGTGGAGCTTGCGCCCCCCCCCCCCNCCCCCTCTCCCAAAACAAAGCTTTGGACCATCTTGTTAATCTGGTGGATGATGGCGTTTGGGGGGATAGCAATGGCCGCCACAAATCGTGTGACAGCCATGACAATCCTGGTTGCCACGAGGAGATGGCCCTTGCGAGGAGTTAGGAAGCGATTGGCCCAGTGGTTCATCCGCTTTTCAACCTTTGCCAGGAGTGGCCCCCACAAATTGTTTCGGCCCCATTGGTACAGCAGGATGCCCAAGTATGTGTCTTTAGTTGTCCCAGGCTGGATATCTAGGATTTGCACCACCCTGCCTTTTACTTGCGCATCAACATTAATAAAATGCGCCATAGATTTGGTGCGGTTAATTTCTAATCCCAATTCCTCTGCCAGTCGGGTCAGGGTTGTGTTAATACAGCGTGCTTGTGGGGCCACTGCCCGACTGAGCAGCATGGTGTCATCTGCGTAGTGTTCGGCCCGACAGGCTACCTCAGCGATGTCCAAACCCTCCACCCTGGACGTGCTGCAATAATGTTGCATGAGGTCCATAGCAATGATGAAGAGCAGGGGCGAAAGCGGGTCACCCTATTTCAAACCCCTACCAGGGGATGAGAAGCCCCATAGCTGCCCCCCCACATCGAACGAGAAACCTGCGGAGGATTGGACGTGTATACAAAGTTGGATGAAACTTTGGTCAAACCCTTTTTGATGCATAATGGCTTGCAAGGCTTCCCAACTAAGTGTATCATATGCCTTAGCTATATCAAGCTTGAGACATAGGTCGGGGAAGCTCATAGTCTGGAGGGAGTGCAGCACCTCTTGCAGGAGGAGAACCTGATCCTGAAGGGTCCTACCCTACACAAAGCTAGCCTGATTGATTCTCACCAGCTAAAGGTAAAAGAGGCCCGAGCCGGTTGACCAGGAGCTTGGAGAAAATCTGGATGAGGACGTTGCAAACTTCAACGGGAAGGAAGTGCTCCAAGCGGTGTGCATCAATCTGCTTAGGTATGCACATGATTCGAGAGCAGTTGATTTCCCACCGCACTTGTCTCCTGGCTAACATGAGGTTGAACGCATCCAAGATATTGGGCCCCACAATATCCAAAAAAATCTTGAAGAATTCAAGGGGCCATCCGTCAGGTCCAGGCGCTTTCCCTCCCGGCATGTTGTTGATAGTGGTAGTAAGTTCCAGCCAAGAGAAGGGAGCCATCAGCTGCCAGTTGTCTCCTTCGTGTAGCACCCTCTCCACGTGGACCGAGATGGGCTAAGTAGGTTGCTCGGTCCAAATTTTCTCCCACTATTGTGACATCTCATTGGCGATCCCTTGTGGGTCGTCGATAACTTCGCCTGTCTGGGTTCGCAAGCAACGAGGTTGGCTCCCACCTCGAGTTTTGGCCATGGCAAAGAAGAATTTTGTCTGTCTATCCCCTTCTCGGAGCCATCTGACCCGGGAGCGCTATCGCCAGTACATTTCCTCCTCTAGGTCAAGGTTCTAGAGTTGACGTAGAAGACGCAGCTCCTCCAGATGCAAGTCCTCCCCAGTCTCCTACCGGGCCTGGAGTTGACCGATTCTGATCCCGAATCGCCCTTTGACCAGATTTGAAGGAAAATTTCTCCTCCACCGAGAGGGCTTAGATGGCCCACTTTAGACAGAGCAGGGCCTCTTTGAGAAAATTTCGGGGGTCATCACGATTAGGTCGATAATCAGCCCAAATATCCTCAACCAAAGGCCGCAGCCACGGTTTGGAAAGCCATGTGGCCTCGAAACGGAAGGGGCCTGGGGCCTGGGGCTTATTTGGTCCGAGCGAACAGACCAGCAAGCGGTGATCGGAGGCGACTCTTTCCTGCCCCGTCACGTGCACGATAGAGCGGAGGAGGTCGGAGCTGACACAGACCCAATCGATGCAGGAGAGGATATGATCCGATCCTTTTCGTCGGTTGCTCCAGGTGAACTGGTAGTTCTCAATGGGTAAGTCCACTAGGGAGTGAGCTTCCAGGAAGTCCTGGAAAGCCTGTGCACCCGGAGGCAGGGGGGCAGCTCCCCCAGACTTCTCCCAACGGTGTAAGCGCTGGTTGAAGTCACCCACCGCCATCTAAGAACGGTGGTCTGGCACCAGTGTCGCCACTTGGTTCAGCTCCTGCAGCCTCAACTCCCATGCTTGTGCCCCATAGAAGTTGGTCAGCCAAATTCCTTGAGCGGGAATCTGGACGGTGATGGCCCACTGTGAAGTTTCTACCAGTCGCATGGCATAACATGCCAGGATGGCAAGGCCACTAGCCTTGCCTTGGCAGGGGTGCATCTGGGTAATCCAACCTTCCCATTGGAGAAGGTATGATTCTATCGCTTGCAGCTTGGTCTCCTGGAGGCAAACGATGTCACAGTCTTCCTCTTTAACAATACGATGCAGGGTATTTCTTTTATAGGGGGTACCCTATCCCCTACAATTCCAGCTGAAAACATTCATGTGTGACCAGAGGTGCGGCATTGGTAAACCTCCTGAAGGGTCTGTTGCTGCCCCAAGTCGATATTCCGTTGGGCTTGTTTGCTCCTCGATCTAGTTTCACTCAGTCATCTAGGGCGGCCCTCGTCGTCCCAGACCACTGGGTTGCAACCGGCCTCCTCGACAGGGGACTCCTGCGCCTGGTGCTGTCGAGTTCGGGTGCTCCCCCAAACCACGTTAACCCATTCCCCCAAAGGGGGGAGCTCGGGTCCTGGCTCCGTGGTGTTCGCCTAGGCTGTGGGTGATCGGGGGGGGCCGCGTGGGGGGTGCGGGTTGGT
>MNCI01025132.1:670744-705667 GCA_015680685.1 Gnetum montanum | reverse complement strand
GAAAGTGACTTGGAGGGTTTCCTCCCCCCCAGGGAGCTCCAGCACTACCGCCCGGACGAGGTCCATCTCTGACAAATTGCACCAGACGCAGAAGCGAGCAAACCCCATTCTCTCCATCGACCGCGTGACGCGGTCGAAGGCAATGAAGTCACCAAAAAACCCCACAACCTCCGTTAGGAACTCGAGGTTCTAGAGTTCCCAAGGAATGCCAGCCACTCGCACCCAAACCGGGGCCTGGGTAAACAAGTCGACCTCTCAGTGGGTCCCAAGGCGCCATGGGGTCAAGGTGAGCCCCCGAGCCCCGTAGAACCACGAGTCACCAAGCAACACAGAATCCCTAGCTTGCAGGGATGGNGGGGGGTGGTGAACCCGCAGCCGCAGGGTGTGGTCACTGTGGGAGTGGACCTCGATGGCACCACCGGGCGTCAGTCCCATCGGTTTCTCAGCCCCCAGCCCATCAAGGCCATCCCCAGTAGCTGTGGTTACTATGGTTGTTGCGCCTGTTGTTGCTCCTGCTGCTGTTGTTGCTACTTCGGTTGCTGCTCCTGCTGTTGCTACTACTGTTGTTGCACCTATTACTGCTTCTGCTGTTGCTGCCATTGCTTTTGCTTTTCCTATTTTTGAGGCAGCTCTGTATTTTGACTTTGTTTCAATTTTCTATTGTTATCTCAAATCCATTTTTTGTTTAAATTTCAAGGATAAATATTGATGTGAAGATTGTCAAGGCAAATGTTATCCCTCTTTATAATTACTTTTCTTCATTTTATTTTTCAGGATTAGTTGCATGTATGAACCACTAATAGGAACCTACAAAACCAACAAGCATCATTTGTATTTTTTTAGAGTTTTACTTCTTATTAGGTTCAAATTGTGATGTACTTGTATGTTTTCTAATATTAATAAAACATTTTGGTATCCAACATCATCCTATTGTTTAGTTATTTTATAGCTAGTTGTTATACCTTAAAAATTAGATATTCCATTTCTTTTTATTTTTTTACTTTAAATTTCAAAAATAATATTTATTTTTTCTATCTTTTAAATTAACCATTACACATGTTAACTTTGGCATTATTCTTTTTTTTTTTCTAATCTTTGTCAATAAGGTATAGAGTATGGAGCTTACAATTTAATCTCAAAGTGTATGCTATAACACTATCATGTTTTGCTTAAATTCGTTTGAAGTTTTCTTGGTTATATAGCACATGGTAATTTGAACAAACTTCATCTTTGTTTGATCACTAAGAAATAAAGGAGATTTGATGATAATAATTAATTTATAAAGGTATTTGAAGTAAAGTCTATCAATGATAGCAAGGCAAACCTTGTTTCTTTAGCATACAAGTAGAAAAATACGTCCAGTGTCAAATGTAAAGTTAGATGACTTCCAATGTCAGAATGCAACCTCCTATTGTCTAGGTACTATTGCATTGTTCTCACCCCAATATTTATTATTTGAAATATTTGATAAAGAATTAAGATTTCTGGGTGAATAATAAAAGTTTTAAGATTAAATCAAAACACATCTAGAGGTATTGCATGAAAAGTATCCTTAAAACCTGATATTTTTAACTATCATATTTGGTTATACGTTATCTTAAAATTGTGTGCGATGTACTGAAGTTAGTGAAAGCCTAGTTCAAAGCGAAAGTATGGGGAAAATATTAATATTCTAAGAAAATTATCTTATATTTCATGAAAAACAAAATATATTTGGTTTTAAGGGCTCAGAGTCTATGATTGTCGCTACTTATAAGATGAGAAAACGCTCAAGGTGAGATCAAGTCATCTGACATCAAAAAAACAAAAGAAAAGAACAGTTGTTTTTAAAAAAATTATTTTGAATACAAAAAAAGAAAAAAAAAACAGTTACAAAGCATAAACCTCTTCAACATGGTTCAAATCATAAAATATCGCCTAACAATATTTTCAAAATTCAAGATGAGATGCTGATGGTTTCCTTGGCGGAAAATTATAACTATTGTTCTGATTGCCCTCAATATGCTTAATTCTTTAACAAACGCTCCCTCTATTAATGAACTGCTCTCAGCCTTACTGCAGTATTCAGAAATCCGATTTTCAATTAAAATTTGTTCACTATCAAGAGAGTTAGCAAATGAAAGGCTAGGATCAATTTCAGCTGTCTTGCTGACAACCATTGAGCAGTCATTGGAATCCATACAAGAGTTGTGTCCAAATTCTTCACAATTATGTACCATATAACCAACTGTACCACAGGCTGACCTCAACCACTCCTCCAAAAATGAGATCCTCTGAAACAGATAAAAAGATAAACGATAAACATCACCAGTCACACAAATATCAGAGCACATCCCATAATAACAAGCTCCGACTTGATCTCACCTTAAAAACAAACTCATGCAAGCTTTTGCAGTCATTTAGAGAAGCGCAACCCAAGACATGCAGGGTAGTTATTGTCAACTAAAAATAGACACGCCAAACTGATTAGTAACACACACCAAGCGTAAAGCAATATCTACTGCCAAACGTTATAAGGACACCCCACCTGTTCAGAGAGAGCCTGTCGATATTTAAAACTTGATGGAACTGCAACTTGGTCGCTGTCTAGTGATTCTAATATATGAATCAGGGCTTGTAAAATATCCACAAACGAATCACAATAATCTAAACCAACAAAAAAACAAAGGAAAAAAAATTTAGATTAATTGTAGAAAATTTGTGTTCGATAAAGAAAATGCATTTATAAGACCCGTAAAAGTAGAAAAAATCCTTAACAGTGGGCAGAAACAAGAGATATCAGCTATTTCACTATTAAGAGCAAGAAAAAAATTTTAATATTCAAAGTCAAATGCTCTAAAATCAACTACAAAATTTTGTGAAGTAGTGGTTTTAATATTCTAGTAGCAGATTCAAAATTTAATTTAGAATATGATTGTACTAGATTCCAAATTATGTTTGTTTCACTTAAAGAATTTACCAGTGAGCTTATTATTCATGGAAAATGTACAAAAAAAATTCTTAATCCAAAAAATACCATAGATATACACGAGTCAACGTAACAATGAAGTATTGGCCTAGTGGTAAGACTCATTTGGATACTCCAAATTAATGGGTTCAATTCTAATGGGTAGCACTGACTAATAAAAGTTCTACTTAACCTCCACAAAAATTTCATTTTGGGTATATGTCCTGGGGGTTTGTCCAACAGGTGTCAGGAAATATTTAGAAAATAGCTTAAAATGTTAAAACTAACATTATGGATAAATCATATCAAAATTAAGCACTTATGCAGTTCAAACTAGTTACCTTCTCGTGTTGATGGAACAGCTAATGCTGCAGCAGCATGGATGCGTATCTTAAAATTTAATGAATCTCGGAGCAGCAGGAGAAGAATGCTATAAACTGAAGATGTCCTGTGCATGAAAACCAGAAACCTGATTTAGAATCTGAAAGTCATGAACTGCATGAATTTTGAATATATTATTCAATGTTATTTAAGGCTCTAATGCCTCACCATGTCATATCCTGCAATCGTATCGACTCATTCAAGAAAAGATTTCCCAGTGCATGGCAAACATTCCACTGGACCTACGGATAACAAATATCCTGATAGATGAGTTTTCAAAACAGGGATATCTGAGGTCTGGCAAAAGCGAACGCATCTAGAAATACCACCTTAACATTGCCAGTAGTGACACATGATACAAATGTATGCACCATCTTCTCCAAGCAGGGTAAGTTTTCCATGACGTTGGTTTGTTTCATATCCTTTTGTTTCGGCATGGATTTTGGGGTCAGCTTTTTGCATGAATCAGAAAATGAAGTAAAAGACATGCTTTCCCCAAAATTTACAAATCTTGACAAATTGCCTAGAGCTCTCACAGCATTTGCCTTGATCTACAACAAGATAAACAGTGATACAACAATAAGAGCCAGTCAGTCGCATTATAAATTTATTTCATTTTTTATCGCATAAAACCATACTAGTTTCAAATCTTCTCAATATTCATCTTCAGTGGTCAAACTAGACTGTCAAATTCTCATCAATTCTCAAGTATACAGATGTCAAAAGTAAATATACTGCACACATTGCAGTATACATATAATAAACTGTATAACAAAGTGAATGAATATGTGAAAAGCCAAATGTATTTCACAAAAAGGAAAAACAAACCAAACTATTAGATTTTATATGCTCCAAAAACTTTTTGCTCAATTTAAGAAGCTTTTCTTAATTGATGTAATGCCCCACTATTATCGCAAAGTTAGATTTGAAATTGTTCTGAAGCTGGTATATATTTGGAGATGTCTTACACTTAGAAGTTAACATGAAAACTTTTGATTGCATGGTTTAAGAAAATTTACTATTTATTAGCAATTTCTTTCTAATTATTTACTATTTAAAACTAGGAAAATATATTATTATTGGATGAGGTGGTAAAGTCTAATACCATTTTCAAATAATACTTTGAAATTCATGAAAACATGATTCACTATCTATTTTGACATTTTGTTAAAAATTTTTGATTCATTGATTATTTTAATTAATAAAATTATATCAGAACTCAAAGTTATCAGATCACGTTCAAATTTGGTGGGCAAACTCAATTTTGCATGTAGAGTACAGAGCTATAATTAGTTTCATAAATTTTAAAATTTTAGTATTGAACGGTTAAAGAAAGTACCCTACAATCCTGCATTTTCTATGATTTAGTCAAAATATTGAACTTTACCAACATAACTATGACATGTTTGTGATCATTTTAACTGTTTGTGCTCAATGTCTTTTCCTATCCAAAATATGAACAGTTAGGAAAATGGATAAAAGTCAAAAATAAATTAAGAACCCTCTTAACCTTATAAAGTCACTTTTAAAAGTTAAAAAGGTGAGCCATAACTAAAAAGTCTATGAGAAAAAGTAACTACAACTATGAAAGAGTTAGCAGAGTTGGTGGTGGCCTGCTACCTCCCCCACGGTTCGGGGGCCATGGGGGTCCAAGGAGTCCTCCGCTCCTTGTATCTTCGAAACCATACTAGCATGGTAGTTCCATGCATTAGTAAGAGGAGGCTACAACCTTCCTCCTCATTACCCCACTTGGTAGGACTTTGCCTGGGAGGGTTGCGTAGTTCAACTCTACGTTGGGGTGTTTAACCGGGTGTGTCATGGGACATGCTATGGGACGTTGCGTGCGCTCATAAGAGTGCGACACCAACTACTAGCATGCGGTAATGAATCTGGAGGGTTCAGCTGGTAGTCCCCATGGTGTCCATGTGAGTGGAGCAAGGGAGTGGTATCTAGCTTGTTAGGATAATGTGTATATTGGATTTGAAACACCACTCAGGATGCATGCTAACACTAACATGTGGTTTGTTGGCATGTGTTTCGTTGGCATGTGTTTCAGGTTTGTTGATTGCTGAGGCATATTCTTCTTAATTTTCGTCCTGATTCAGAATCTGCCTGGGAAACTCTTGGGGTGCCAGACAACGTTGTTACAACAATTGTCTTGGGTGTTTGACGTTACCTTTTGACCATGCTCATGATGATATGTATGGATAGCTAGAAAACAAGGACTCAAGTCTCTCTTGGATGTTGTCACTCTCACATGAATCCACTCACCCATTGAATCAACATGTATGCACAAGTCTTTGCATAAGCGTTGTGATCTTCTTCAGCCTTTACATAGTGGGGCTTTTACTATTGATTTCATCATTTCACAAAAGTGAGGGAGACCACGCTATCTTTTAACACTACTCATGGCTGAACCTAGGTTTGTATTGGGGCCAATTTCACAGATTGTTGTGGGCTGAAATTGGTAAAAAACATATGTTTCTTAGCTTTGACAAGTTAAGGGCTCTCTCTCTTGTGGGCATGTGGGATTTCTGTATGTGTTATGAGTTACAAATTCTTTTGTGAGTCATGCATTTGATTCTTGGACAAAAATGCATTAGGCTCATGGGTTGGTTTTTTCTTTTCATGTGCACTTGGCATTTCAAATCTGCATGTTCAGAATGAATGAATGTCCCCATCATTCTATCCAAAGCTGATGATCTCTTGTGGGGAATATAGGGGCTTAGCTTTTAGAAGTGCTAAATTATGTTAGCCCCCACCATTTTATCTAATGCTGGTTTTCTTCTTATATAGGGGCTTAGCTTTTAGAAGTGCTAAATTATGTTAAGAACATTTATTTTTATGGCTTACTTCTAAGTGATAAAAAATCCCAATAAAACTGAAGGGAGAACTCTATAGGCCTGCAGGAGAGCATGGAAATGAGAGGGAGCGAGGCATAGGAAGCAAATGGGAGCATGGAGGGAAAGTCATTTGTGCAACTCGGAGATAACGAAGAGCCAGAGAAGGGGATAGATGGAGCTGGCCACGGTGTAAGAAAATGAGGTATTGCAAGTTGGCATCCTGGAGAAGGAGGTATTGATGCCTGCTCGTACAATGAAGGGACCTTGAGGTTGTAGGTGCGGGGTCCACCGCCAAAGGGGCTACGCACCATGGAGTTGAGCCTCATTGGAAAATTTGTTTCCTCTGGAGCATGGCCTAAGTTGGAGCATATCAAATGTTGGGTGAATACATCGTGGGGGCTAAGTGATGTGCAAGTTTGGTCACTTACTAGTGACGTACTGCTCTTTATTTTCTAGTATTTCAAGGATAGGGACCATGTGTTGCTAGGAGGGCCATGGTTTTTTGGGGCAATGAGCCCAGGCCTTATGCACTGGTGGCTAGGGGCACACCAGGATCTAGCCTTATTCTCTAGGGCTCCCATTGGAAGCAAGGGTGGGTCTCAATGATGCACAGCTTTGCTATGCCAAAGCTGGAGATAACTCGAAAGTGCCAACAACAAGAAAACCAAGGTTTTATGGTTACAACAAAAATTTGAAAGGTGGGATGCCCAACATGCCAAGAAATATAGAATAGGAAAACACAAGAAGATATTGACTTGGGATCTCCAGCAACCCCAAAGGGGGTTTACAAAAACTAGTCAACAAGTAAACCATGAAGATATTGTCATGGAATTGCAAGGGACAAGGTACCCCCTACAAAAGAAGTATTTTGAAAGAATTAGTGCAACTTGAAGGTTGTATAATGGTGTGCCTCTAGGAGACCAAATTGCACACCGTGCATTGTAATATGCTATGCTGGCAAGGCTAGCATGGCCACTTTGTGGATTGTCGGGGTAGGGTAATGCGGGGGAAGGTGGGGAGGGGAGGGGGATTGACTACCCTCTCCTGCCTACCATTTGACATTGTTCATTCTTCTACATGGAGTATCACCGTCTTTCTACTAGCACAAGGTTTATGGATCGCCAATTTTTATGGCCCCTACGACTAGGATGAACATATGCATGAGCTACTAAGGATTGATGGTTGCATTCTAGATTGGCGAGCTTGGATTCTAATTGGGGACTTCAATTAGAGGGTCCACACGTAGGAAAAGATTGGGGGAGATACTGAATCTCTACCAAGAAGCCAACAATTTCTACAATTTTTTTACGCCTATGACTTAATCGATGTCGATATCAAGGAATGCCTTTTTACCTAGAGCTATAGGAGAAAAGAGCCAAACTGGGTCATGTCAAGGATTAATTGGGTCTAGGTCAATGTGAAAATCCTTATTAGCCAAGAGGTCTTGGTCTAGGGTCATGAAAGGAGAGCGTCTGATCACCATGATGTAAGGTTTGGAAGCTATATAGGCAAGGATCGAACCCATTTAGATTTAAAAGACCTTGGTTGACAAAGCCATGTATGCAACCTCTAGTAGTTGACATCTAGGTAGAATATCCTTCCCAAATGGACCCACAAGATTTTCTAAAATGTGGCATGGCTAGGCTCAAGCAAAGGATACGAAACATAAAATTGTCTGAAAAATACTCCTTCATGGCCTCTTGTGCTATGCTACCTCAAAAGTTGATAGATGTCCAAGCAAGAAAAGAAGCTAGGGAATCATTGATGGAAGAGGAAGACAGTCTATTGGTAGCACTCCAATAGTTGTTGGAAGAAGAGGAGCAGTACTGGCAAGAGAGATCATGGGTCAGATTGCTTAGGAAGGGAGATAGGAACACTACTTTTTCATCGTTGCAAAAGTCAATAATCAGGCCCAAACAATTCACAATCTCTCGTCGAAGGGTCATATCCTCCATGATATAAATGATAGTGCTTAGGCTATGTAGAGATATTGGTCCAGTATCTGGAAAAGTGGGGAATCCTCCCCGTTTCGGTTTCGATCCAAAGAGTGGTTAAGGAGGCTGATAACCAAAGGCTTATCACCCCCATTACCAAACAAGAGTTGTTAGAAGCTATGGAAATGCTCAAAAGCAGTAAGGCCTTGGGACTAGATGGATGGCCCATTGAATTCTTTTACGAATTCATGGATATATTAGAGGTATATATACTAGATGCCTTTAAACTCATGCTAAAATGGTAGCAAGTCCAACGTGAGATTAACTATTATAGAACTATGCCTATTCCAAAGATCAATAATCCAATGGAGCCATTACACTTCAGGCCCATTGGAGTTTGCAACACACTCCTAAGACTCTTCACAAAAATTTTGGTCAAGCATCTCTAGCCACTAATGCCATCCTTGGATGGTATTCAACAAGCAGGATTCATCAAAGGGAGATATATATAGGACCAAATCCTTCTCCTGCAAGAGGTTATGCATTCAATCCAACATGCCAAGTTCCCAAGTATGTGTATCAAACTACATATTACCAAAGCTTATGACATTGTTCAATGGAGTGCCCTTTGGGATATTATGATCAAGAAGGGAATTCATCCCAATTTTGTTAATTTATGCATTAACCTCCAAACCATGGGGGCATACTCTTTTGGTATCAATGGGCAGCTCTGAAGGTTTTCCTTCCCCAATAGAGGCCTTTGCCAAGGGAACTCTCTCTCACCGTACCTATTCATTATTGCCATGGATACCATGAATTTTTACTGTAGGATGGAAGGGGTCAAAGGGCTGCACATTGAAGGGGTGACTTGTATCATCGAACACTATGCAAATGACACAATACTAGTTATTGAGGCCAATGTCCTGCAAGCACAAGTGGTGAACAAGGTGCTTAGTAGAATGGCATGTGAAGTGGGGCTAAAGCTCACTTGGGCAAAGTCCATGATCCAGTTCTTTCACACTAAAGGGATTGTTAAAAATCAAGTGTGTTAAGAACTCAAAATCTTGCAAGGAACAATACAACACTCCTACCTGGGAATGCCTATGTTTGCATGGAATAGGAAGATGTCATGGAATAAGCTGATTCAAAGACTTCAGTTGCAAGTGGGGCACTAGACTTCTCCCTTCCTCACAAAAAAAAGGAAAGATCATCTTGGCAACTTTGGTCTTGTCCACCATTGCTAGATTTGTTGCTTCTATTGCCATTCCTCCGAAAGTTGTCATTAACAAAGTGGATAAAATTATTCAAAATTTTATTTGATTTGGAGGAAATGAGGGCAAATGAATGCACCTTGTCTGTTAGGAGAAGGTTGATAGACTAAAAATCAGCAAGGGGTTTTGGGGGTGCTGAAGTTCGATGATGCCATCTTGATAGGATATAGGAGATCATAAATAGATTCATGCATAATGTTAATTACCCAGCACAATGGGTACTTGTGCTCAAGAACATATATCAGCCTTGGACTGCAGATGCATGGGATTCTCACATCTAGCGTAACCTCTACAACCATGTGCATAAGGTGACTCAATGGGAAATGTTGGAAATGCAGCCACGCAACATCATCAAGCACAAATACCCTACTATTCTTGGTTGGTGGGTCACTTGGAAAGGGCGCCTACCAAAAAAGGCACAAGCTACAATTAAATGACACCTAGCCCCTTTGTTGTATTGCAGAGGAAACAATCCATCATTTCACCTAACTTTGCTTGTTTGATGTTGTCATTTGGAGGGCTGCTACCATTCAGCCATGGCTGCACTTGCATAGTGACATGCCTATTGTTGCCATTCTCTAGTGCCTCTAGAGAGTTTGCAATGAATGTACCTTTAGGTTGGCATGGCTTAAGCCACCAACGCAGGTTGCGCTCCTTGGGCTATGGCTGTGGAAGGAGATGGTGGTGGCAATTTGTGTGACCCCTACATATGAGCCTCAAATCAAGAACTTCCAGAGCAATCAGAAGCTCTAGGATATGGTGAATGTAGATGGGCTGGGCCAACCTCCTGCCCTTGCTTGTGGGAGACCCCGACCTTGCTGACTAGTCATTCTACAAATGGTGGAGAGGAGACTCCACAATGTTCCATGGCGTCCACATTTCCTTGACTGAGGTAACTATCACAAGATACCTGGGGGTGTTGAAGGATAGGGAGGTTGTCTTGCCCATAGGTTGAGGACTGTAGGATGTTGAAGGTTTCTTTAACGGAACAATGCCTAAGATAGGCAATGTGTATGTCCTGATGTCGACACTACTGTAGCTCCAGTAGGAAGCACTGAAGTTAGTGGATTGCTATTTCATGCAGTCCGGAAATGTCTAGAAATTGCAAGGGACTCACTTCACCTTCTTGAGGTGTCTATAGCTTGGCCATTGGGTTAACATGCCAAAATTCCTTTTGGCTTCCCTACGTAGTGAGCACAAGGGCACCATTCTAGCCTGATTTTGGCCCTCTAGCAAGTTTCCCAACCGTTGGACCTGCTGCCAACTTGGTTCTCACCTTTCATAGCTGTCTATGAGTGGCAATGCAATATTGAAGAGGCTTCCTCTTCCTCAACGCCGGTGGTGTGTGGTGTTGTGAGAGGGGTGAGAGATGGGTTTGGATCAGATTAGTAGGAGTTTGCAATAGACTAGTTGTTTACTGTGCAAGAGCAAATCATGCAGGCCACAGAAACACTCCATCAGGAGTTATAGGCGAAATACTAGGAGGACCTCAAAAGGGCCTCCACTGAGGTGGAGGCCAAGGTGCATGCAGAAGAGAGGGCTACATGGAAGGCAAAGTTGCAGAAGCATGAATAGGAGCAACAACTACACGGTGAGCAAGAAGAAGAATGCCACATAGAGGCTACCAAGGAGGAAAGATGTTAGCAAGATCTGAAGAAGGTTGCCATCAAGAACAAATTAGATGATACCTTGCATGCATAGATAAAGGAGGAGCATAAGTGCAAAAGGAGGGCCGAAGAAGAGGAGGAACAACAGATTAGGGACTTGTTGAAAGAACAAATAAAACAAAGCCCAAGATGTGGTGCATGAGTCAAATGCTCGTCGTTGGCTACAAATGGGACATTCCCCATACGTCATCATGGACGTCAACTGAAATGCTGCTTGGCATGCCTTGCACAGATTCATCCGGATTACCATGGGCAAACTACATCCTGATGGGGCCAATGAGTTGGGAGACCAGGAGAGCAAGCAACAAGAAAAATAGTACAAGAAACTCCAGGAAATTGTTGCCTTCGTGGCGTCTAAACATCACAAAGCCGTCTTGGATGCCACTAATGCCCAGGAAAGGGCACATGGCCCATGCACAAGGTTGCCAAGACCCTTTTAGAGTTGGGTTTTGGAGTGGGCCATGTTGTGGGGTATGGTGATGTTTTGGGGAAGACTTGTTTTTGGGGGTCTACCTACCCCGATCTCGAAGGTTTTTGTTTGGCACTACTTAGGGTACTTCGTGGTCCTCTGTGTGTTTTGTTTTTTGTTTTTTCAATATGGGGGTTCTTCTCCCCTCCCCACCCTTCAGATTGTACATATGCTGGTTCCTGATTTTATAATAATAAAAACCCTAACCTCTTCTCACAAAAAAAAAAAAAAAAAAAAACTTTATAGGCTTGTTGTCTTATATGGTGTTGAATATTGGGAAGTACAAAAGAACCATGAACAACAAATCAGTCTGGTAGCAATGTGAATGCTTGGATGTTGAATGTTACAAAAAAAGATAAACCACAAAGTAAAGATATTAGAGGAAGAGTTGAAGTGACTTCTATTTTAGATAAGTTACAAAAATGCCATCTTAGATGGTTTGGGCATGTGCAAAGAAGATCAGATAATGAACCTATAAAAAAAGGTTGCTACATCATTGTTCTAAGAAAACGACCTAGAGGAAGACCAAAAGAGAAATGGAAAAAATGATGGAAGATAATATAAAGAAATTGCAAATATACAAAGATCCATCTTTTTATAAAGGTGAGTGGTGGAAAAAAAACTTGTGCAACCAACCCCATTGTGTTGGGACAAGGCTAGAATGATGATGATAACATTTATAAAATCATGGTTGTACAACTTTAATTTCTGGCATTTCATACTCACTTTTATAAACCCTCTCTTATTTTCAGTTCGTAGAAATCAGAACTTAATTCTAAAATCGTATAGTCAATGCTTTTTGTTTTCATCTACTCTTAAGGGACTGTTTGTAGTTGCTAATGTATATCAAAAATAGGTACTGCAATGAGCTAGGGAACCAAGTTGCCAATGGCCAATTGTAGTCCCTAGAGATGGACTTTTTTATCTTGAAATTAATAAAATGTTGGTTGTTTATTTATCGTTCTCATGATCTCAAATTATTAGAAAATTAACACTTACCTTTTTTTGCAGAGTCTGAAATTGTTGTTTTTGGGTGAATTCTGTATGGAAAATCAGAATATGTCATTCATTAGGTCATCTATAGCCCTGTAATCAAAAGTTTAGTTTTCACGCAACTAATCACAGACATCAGCATTTAAATTTGCATAGCAGACCATTAAAATTTACATTTCAATGTGAGTGTTTAAGAATAGATGTTTTATTCTGTCAAAATATGAACTCTACTGTGTATCTAAAAAAATTATTTGTAGGTTCAACATCAGAATTTGCTGTTTCTTGTTTGATGGGTTGAAGTTTGTATTATATGGTTTTCACTTCCTATGATTGATATTGTAGATTTGAATTACTATATTTTTCTAATGTTCATCGTTTAGTATTTATTTCATGAATACTTCTAATAATATACCCTGTTTTTCAGATCCATACGCTAAATCATAGTTTGGTTTTTACAATAGGATTTTTATGAATCTCTCCTGATCTTGTGCAACTACTTCATTCTCTGTATGGCAATGTTTACAGTATCAATCTCTATTTCAAACGTTCAGAATTTAATTTCTTTACTGAATTAAGATTTTATTGGCTTTTATTGAAAATCAAAAGATAACTAATGCTTACCATGGCTTGAAAAGTTAAGATGCCGATATTGATAAAGATAGGAGGTATCGTAGGCATTATAATCAACCCGCCATTATTATGAATGTAAGTTTTTAGAATTTGAAAAACATAATTGCAGTAATATTTTAGAGGTTGGCTATAGAGATCCTAAACAATATACATTTCAGCATATCACAATCCATTAATCCAACCAATACCAATGTACCCATACAATATAAGTTCATCTATCTACAGAATCTAAAACTCCTAATAGCCAAAAACAGAGAAAAACCACTTATTCGAACCTTATCACCGTCTTTGGAAAGTTGCAATGCACACTCCATCAACGATACTACAATGGATTTATCCACCATGAAATCTAAGGGAAAAACAGAATAAGTGTAAAAACATAAAGCAAATAAAAATGTAAATATAAAACTGTTTAAATTAATTATGGTTTCTTTACAGATGTAATTTTGTAAATGTATGGCTTTGCAGTTATTGAACACATACCCATTTTTGCATTACTGCTAGATTTGTGTCGAAAAGAATCACAAATATTTGCTAATGCCCAAGAAGCTGTTATTCGTACCTTTAATAAAACAGAATATTAACATTAGAGAAAACATAACATATCCAGGTTATAATGGTTAAAAACATGAAAAGCTGGGAACTTACTGACAAGGAAGTATCATGGCACTCCCATAAAATAACATTCACGAACTTCTCAAGTACACTACTGCCAGCAAAAAACTAATGTTTAAAATAATTCAAGAAGACAAACAGGATTGGCTGGTAATATTCATTTAGAAAAAACAGTGAACAATTGCAAGAAAAAAATTATCAGTAAATTTAAAAAATTTCTTTGAACCACTTGATTCATGTAAAACATAAAAACCTTGGAAAGATTTGTTGGAACCCTGATATGACGCCTATTGCTCGGCAAGCAGCTGATCTAACTGAAGGAACCTCATCTTTGGATGCTGCTGTTACCTTCGCATAATGACAACATTAAGCTCAAGAACACATTCTTACAATGTGGCCATTTTCAAATAGCTAATTTTCACAAGAACTTACAATAGAAGATATTATAAAATCTTGTTTCTTCTTAGGAAGAGAGAAAAATACTGAAGAGCTGGAACCAGCAAAACAAGTCAGTGCTGCTGCTCGAACCTAAAAAAGTGAACAAAACCATTTAAATATTCCATTATACTCTCATTAGAGAAATCATTTCTACTGGAAGTCACGTTTCAACATTCAGATTAGTAAAAGAGAGTAATTCGGATCCAACTCACATCTTCAAAAAACTATTTTCATTATTTCTCATTGCCTACTTATAGTGGCATATAAAAATTTTGCCACGTATTTGAAACACGAGAAAGCAACTGAATGGAATATAATGAATGTCAAGCAAAGTTAATCTTAAGAATTGACGCCAATGCCCTATGGTTACTGGGTGCGGCGGCCCTCTGGAATGCTACTTGACATAGATAAGAGCGTATAAAGAAAAACAGTGGTACATAATGAAAAGCCAATTCTCAAACGACACAGTGAGCAATAGTACATCATAAATGTATTGCGACTGCTATCCCAAAATAGTCAACTCATCCTAGTGTCATTTTAATGAACAGACAAGAAGAAATTATCTCACTACTGTAATGGTAACAAATATATCTGATACTACATAGCCTGAAACCATTAATTTCCTCTGAAGCACATGATGGTCATTGAAGGAAAAAAAGAATATCAATCCTAGTTTTATTTCATGTCATCAAGCATTTACCATACTGTAATGACCTACTTTTCATTAGATTTATGTATTGATGTTTGGGGTTGTGATTGTGAGTGTGCTTTGTTATGACGATGCATATAGTTTGGTTTTGATTAGTGGATTTACCTACAATTTTATAATTATGATGGACCTAAGTAGTGTTAACCATGCACTTTGTGATTTGTATGGTTTGGTATTGATTTGTAAAGTTATCTATGATCTGATGATGGTGATGGATTTGGGTGTTGATTCGGTGTTGATCTAGTGATTTATCTATGATTTGATGATGGTGATAAATTTAAGTACTATTAATGTGCTTATGTTGATAAATTTAAGTATTGTTGATGTGCTTGGGTTGATGGGTTTAAGCTTTATTGATGTACTTGTGCTATTGATGTGCTTGTGTTGATGGATTTAAGTATTAATGATGAGCTTGATGATTTGTATAATTTGATGGTAACTTGCTTATCTATCTATGATTCCATAATTATGATGAATTTGAGTATTGTTAATATGTTCATAACTTGTGTGTTGAATGACACCTCTAATATGCATTGGCCTATGATGCTTCGTTGTGATTAAATCTGAGTTGTGCTGATGTGCTGATATGTACTATGGATGCATGAACCAAGTCTGTAGTGTTTGCTAATTCAACATCTATTACTGCAATGAATGAAAGGAATGTTACATTGTTTGTAAGCTTGCAACTACGTTCTGATTATTCATGTGTTGCATGACCTATGTGCATTAGAATGACTTCTGAAACTGATTACAATGTTTCTTTGTGAATTCTCTCTCTCTCTCTCTTTCCTTGCGGATCAGTGGGGGTATCTCATGTACATGCATTGTTGTATGTCTATAAAAGTTGGCATCCATTATCTCTAGGTGCTGCTGTGTGATTGCTAAGTATTGAGCAATCCTTTTTTTTTTTTTTGGGAGAGAGAGAGAATGTTCAGGATTATATTACTAGAAAGTAAAATACAAGAGAAAGAACAAATTGGGGTCACTAGCTGTGGCCCACATGGGAGACCTCACACTCCAACATCTGCAAAAATCCCCCCTAGAACTGAAAACCAGGGAAGTNCTTCCACCCCCCCCCCCCCCCCCCCCCCCAAAAAAAAAAAATCCCAAAAAAAAAAACTTGATAATATGTATGGTTCATTGCTATTTTATGATTTTGCAGTATGTAAAGGCAAATAAAAGGGGAGATGAACCTGACCTATGAATCAGTAATAACTGCATTACTTTCTTAAATGATCTTTTGCAGAAAAAAATTGATTAAATCAAAACTAAAATCCCCTCTATTAATAGTTGTATAAAGGTTGTATGATGACATTTCAGTGCTCATAGGACAATGCAACACTAGTTGCAACACTGAGTGCTTGAAGGAGAAGGTATTTCCTTAGTTTGATATTCTGATATTATGCTTTCCTCTTGCACATGAACTCTTATCCATTCTACCCTATGGTTTTATTTTATGATAGAATTCTAGTGGAATAAGTGCTAGAGCCTCTTTGCTTAGTTAAAGAGAAGAAAAGGGAAATTATAAGTGTATATTTTATCATCTTGGAAGGAATAGATATTCATTTTATTTGTTTATAGGGTACATTTAGGGAAGTTTGAACGTGAGACATGATTTTGGATCTGTTCTTTTTTTTTTCTTCTTCTTTTAATGCAACAGCACAAAAGATTAAAAAAAAAAAAAAAAGCAACTTCAATAAAGATTCAGTTACATTAAAGAAACCGAAACCAAAATCAAACCTAAGTGAACAAAAATGGCTAAGTAGAGAGGGGAGAGGGAAGGACAAAAAAGGAGGATTGCAGCAACAAAAACACTAAGATCACATCTTCAACAATACACAAGTAAACTAAAAAGGGGTCATTCAATGAGGTTTTGAAGACTGAACAAGGTGGATACACAGTTCCTCCCTTGTTTTACTTGTGGCTGAAATATGATTTTATTTTCAGAATTCTTTTACCATCTTGAATGCTTAACAAATCTGATTTTTATTTATAAGATTTTGGATTGTTGAATCATTGTTTTTGTGGATCTCTACACCCATCCTTGCACTCTTGGGCCTAAATGACTTAGATGAGAGTTGTTTCTAGATGAACTTGGGAACACCCATAAAGATCTAAGGCAATTTGACATAAAATTTGCCAACAATGGCCAAGGATCCCTGAAATGAGGATTGGTACCACTGGCAAAACGCAAGAGCATCCTGGTCCCATATTGATTTTGGAAGTCTTAAAAGTGAACTCCTAATATTGGCATTCTGATGATTTTTCAGGTTTAGCCTTGAATTTATTTTCATGGAACTGATCTTGAAATTTTTTGTTTTATGATTCACCAACTTGTGGAATTCTTAAACCTATACTAAAACCTTCTCAATTCTGACATCTTTCTACAATTTATTAAGCAGGAGAGCTAGTAAACAAAAATCTAATTTAAATGTTTTCTTCTAGCTACATAATTTTATGATACAATTTTCCTGATTTATTGGTTGTAGATTTTTGGAAACTAGATTATTGTGATCTGAGCAATTTTCCATATTTTTCTATTAAGATAGAATAGCTATTGCATTATACAAAATGTCTGATAAGAACAGTCCCATAACCAAATGTATAGAAAATTATTATATCAGTAATGATTAAGTTTTTATTTAGCTTGGCATGGTTGTAAATGAAGTTTGTCTGTTTCCCTTTATGACCTAAAGCTGCTAGTTGGAGGTGTGGTTGCATTACTGATTTCAAGATCATTTCGATCTGGATTTGGATTCCTAGTGGTGATTTAGTATGATTTTCACTTTGATGCATATTTGCCTTATATGTGAAATGATTTGGGATTGTGAATGTTGTTAAAAGGATAAGTAAGATGTTATTGCATCATTGAATGGGTTTGAAATTATTGTTTCTTATGTTTCTTGTAGTCAACCATTTAACTGGGCAATTACCTGATGAACTGTACTTAGAGATATTTTTGTTGTTATCCAAGAAAAACTGATCAGTAATTAAAAGAAGATCAGATTTGTGCACCGTATCAGAGGAATGTTGTATAAGACTTTTACAGCAGATACTTTCTTTTTATAATCATCTTTTATTTCAGAAAATCAGTATTGGTGGAAACTAAAATCTGAATATACCATTTTGTGTAAGTTAGATTATATTGATCTCTGTTTTGAAAGCCTGCAATTGTTTGTTTTTACTATTATTTCAATGCAAGAATATTAGAAACATTTATTTCATGAGAGAAACTTGTATCCTGTCAATCAGAAAATCTGAGATGCAAACAATGTTGAAAGAGTTGGAATATAACATTCCATAATAGATCTTCAGCTTTTGGCTCATGTGTATCTCGTATAGGAATTTCAAGCTTTTGCATCATTTTTATAGGAAAGAAAACAACATGGCTACTGTAGTTTTCTGCTATTGAAATTTATTTGTTTTATGATTACTACATACTCTCTGAATGACTGATTATGTTTTGTTGTGCATAACTTATGATTGCTAAGGTGATTTGGCTGAGTCAGTTTGCTTGTAGCTGATCTAGAAGGCTATGGATACACTGCCAAGTTTAATTATTTAGATATTTATATTGCACTGTGGATGCATATTGTATATTGAGAGATGTCAATGGTCATATTGGCATTCTCTTTCTGCTAGATCTTTGGGCCACTGCGTATATTGTAAAATATATTGTTTATGCTGAAATGGTTGTTGTCAATGCTGGACTATTTTTCTGTTTAAGAAAAAAAATTCATCCATGCATTTTCAGCCAGCATTTTTTGTGGAGCTTTGGGTGTTAGCTCTTGCTCCCTTTGATCAGGATGTTACACATACATTCCTAAATATCCTGCAATTCTTGTGGAAAATTTTTTATGTACTTCAATCAATTCATGTTACCACTCTACTAGAGTACTCCACACTTCACCACAGGTGAAATCAAAATGTCATTTATAAAAAATCAAATCTTTATGTGACCAGACAGCTCCCCCTGACCTCCTCTATCGTATTATGAATAACCAGGAAGCTCTCCCTTGGTGTTATAACACAAAAAAATTCTATATTATGATCAGAAAACTCCCTCTTTGGCATTATGACCAAAAAAAATTATTCACCATAATCTGGAAGGTCCCACTTGATGTTATAACCAAAAAAATTT
Organism: Gnetum montanum; assembly: GCA_015680685.1. Classification (NCBI taxonomy): domain Eukaryota; kingdom Viridiplantae; phylum Streptophyta; class Gnetopsida; order Gnetales; family Gnetaceae; genus Gnetum; species Gnetum montanum. The sequence goes on along the minus strand of MNCI01025132.1, from coordinate 686,629 downwards.
ATTTACCATGACCAAGAAGGGCCCTCTTTGGTCAGTTAGTACTTGGTCAAAACAAGCATTCTTATTTTTCACCATTTATCTGCGTTTTAACAAATTTTCCTTTTCATACCTATTCAAAAAAAAAATATGAACTTTGAAGGATTAATCCTGATGCATAAAGTAGTCTCTACAACATTGTATGAATGTTTTCTCATAACCAAGCTTCACCATCTTCAGATTTCATGCAGTGGTTTTTCATTCATGCATATACTTTTTCAAGTCCAGCAATATTACAGAAGTGCCATTAATATGCAATCCTTCCAGAAAATTTTCTGTCTGATTCAAATAGTTAGCCTCCATCGCTTTAACCTATATGACAACTCCCTTTATGATTCTCCAAGATAACTTGTCCACAAGAGCCATATTCAAATAATATAACTTTTTAAGTTCATGTCCACCTTGTTTCCATGGTTGACAAACTATATCATTATCCAATGGATGATTTCTTTCACTGCCTTCTAAAGCTTGCAAAAGAAAATCCAATTATAATTTTTCAGGTCTATTTACCACCTCATGTGAGGTCCAATGACACGGCTTTAAGTATCGTGGTATAGATTGAAAAAAACAACAAATTAATTACAGTCATCCAATCATGATCGAAAGTTTTCCTCATCAACCAGTTAATCTATGAAGCATCGTTTCTAGAATCCTAGTCCATAATTTTAATTTATTTGGTCCCAGAAATTAAGGTATGTCCAAACAGTTGCTTTGAAGAATAGCCCACTCACATTTTAAAACATTTGAAATATTCTGCTTGTTAATCTCAGAAAATAAAGTGCTTTTTATCAAAATTAACTTTTAATCCTGAAACTTTAAAAAAACAATTATCCAAGACCTATTTAACATTCCAAAGGCATCATTTTCAGCTTCTAGGAGGATAAAAGTGTCATCAAACAATTGTAAAATCAGGCATACCATAATCTACTGTGACTCCTTTAACATCTCCTTTATTAGTTTTCTCTTTAACCAAACATTGTAGAGCCTCATCCTCCATAATAAAAACAAAAAGAAATATAGGATCGCCTTGTCTTAACCCATTGCTGCTATAAAATTTTTCTTGCGCTTTTCCATTAAGAATTAAGCAATATTATAACATTCTTTAAGCATTGAATACCAATCATCTAAAAATTTGTAAAACATGGCATCCAAAATCTCTATGAGAGCTTAAATAAAATTTATGTCCAAGACAATCTGATCTACAATTTTCTTCCACAGTTCCTGCTTAGCAGTTCTTTATTCCAATATCTACAAACTTGGGAAACAGCAATGCACAGACATGTCACTACTTGTTTTCTTGATTATTTGCTTTCTTGTACTGTGTTTTGGCTACTTTTTATTAATCTCATTGCGAACTATCATTTTCCCTACGTCACTTTGTCTTATTGGCCCAGTTATTTTGATTAGTGTTTCAATTGTTACTATGTCAGCGATACCAATTGCATGCCAATGTATTTTTAGCAAAAATCCTAATGGGGTGGTTTTTTGAGGAATTGTGCACCGGCAACAATAGAATCGGGTTCCAGCTTTTTTTTTTTCAACGACCTGTCACACCATAGATATATACCAAAGGGTTCTATGATTTTCTTGAAAATTCATTCATCCCAAATGTCAAGATTCAAGCAAAAATCTAAACCCAAGTACATTTTCAAATACTACTGTGACTAAAATCTTCTTTCTGAATATTTGATTTCCATCAGCGAAACATCCAAAATCAAAGAGCATTTGCCATTGTTAGGTTAGTTAAATTCCTATTCTATTCAGATACATGAGTTCATGAAAATATCCTAAGGTTATTTGATTTTCTTAGAACAACAATGCAACAATTCAAGCTCTTATCCATGTTACTCGCTGCATAACATGAAACATCATATGACCAAAATCAAACAAATATAGCTGCGTACTTTGTCTTCATGACATGCAAGATTTCTTCAAATTTTGATAAAAAGCAACACCATCCATGATCAGTATTTAATTTTGAAGACTAAAGAACCTGTTTTGATAAAACTACTTTTGCCACATTGGTTTTATTTACCATCTACAAGGTTTTTTATTTTGAAAAAATTATTCTAATTTAAAATTTTCAATTGTTAAAAATTGTTGTTGAAATCTAACGTTGTACCTGTAATGCAATTTTTTCTTATTATTCCATGCCCTAGCTTAACATTGACTACTAAAACTTATGACGCACTCAATACCATGGCTTAGATCCACAAAAACCCACATTGTTGTTACTTCCATTGCTTAAACCCAATAAGCCAAAGATCCACCAATTAAATTACTTTGCCATTGAAAGCAATAGCAGAAAATTTTATGAGAAGTTAGGATGAACCCACGATAAGTAATGATGCGAGCTGCCGATGACAGCAACAAACACCACAAATTATCATATAATCAAGCGCTAGTCCTACATTGAACATTTCAATGCAACATTTTGTTCAAATAACTTATAGTAGTTTTTTACATGCAAAAGTTCTCAAAGTATTAATCAAAATGTATTAATATTGATACAATACTAAAGTATTCATCATATTTCTTCTAAAGGGAGCATGTATGGACAAGGGAGCGGGAGGGGAGGTAAACACCGTGGCGGTGGTCACAAGTGGGGCAATTGTCGGTGGGATGGGAATTAGGGTCGAAACACCTAGGAGGAAAGTGGGAGAGCAGGCAGCTAAGGGGGAGGGGGGAAGCTTGATGCTAGGAAACGACAAGATGAGTTGGAGACTAGGAGACCAAGGTATAGAGGCCTGTTCCAGGAAGAAGGTCACCATGCAGTTACAGGTCCGCTACACTCCGTGCAATGGGGTATATACAATGGAACTGAGTTTGATCAGTAAGTTCATCTCCAATGGCACCAAGACGCAACTAGACCTTGTTAAGAAGTGGGTGAGTATGATGTGGGGTTTGAAGGATGTCAAGATTTGTAGCCTTTTGGAGGACTTGATGCTCTTCATTTTTTGGTTTGCTAGCAACCGTGATAGACATTCATTTGGTTGATTAGGCATGCCACTCTCCTAGTGCGGGCTCTTCTCAAGTCACAAGGATTAAATGTTTATCATATTTGCCCTTTATGTTGGAATGAACTTGAGACATTAAATCATTTCATGCATCAATGTTGGTTTGCCATAGACACTTGGCAAGTAGCTGCTATAGCACAGCCCATTAATCTAGACGGAGATTCAAAAGCGGTTGTGGTGCTTTGGTCCTTGTGGAAAACAAGGAACAATTGCATCTTCTAGGCCCAACATCCTCCTTTGCCTGCCCAAGTAGCAACTACTGGTGTTAGATTGTGACCAGAAGCTTTAGTAGTAATGGGTACAATGCCTAACTTTGAACCTTCTTGTGTGGCCTTTCAGGCAAGTCTCATGCTCTAGGAGCTGGTTGAGCATGTGGTTTGGACAGAAATCCTCCCCAAGTTGGAAGGGGATCCTGATTTGGCCGATGGTGCTTTCTTCACAAACTGGACCAAGGATTCCACGATGTTTCGGGGCATTAGGATCGAGCTTACTGAGACATCTCTAGTGGAGTCACAGGGGATCTCAACAGTGGGTGAAGCAATTCTCCTAAATATGCGAAGCTTGGAAGATGCAAAAGGCTTTTTCAAGAGGGCTATGCCCAAAACAAGAAGTGGGCATGTGTCGAAGTCAACCTTACCACAGCTATGGCAAGATGCGGCGATGCTAATCGATTGGTTTCTGTTGCATTCCGACAATGCATCAAAATTGCTAGGAGTACATTTTGCTATTATGAGATGTTGTTAACCTATCGAGGTCTTTCCTTGTGGAGCTTCAAAGGCAATGCTGAGGACATCATTTAGGACTTATTTTGGCTTTATGGAGGGCTACAACACTTGGGATCCCACCGGAGCCACAACCTACGCAATGCTTCGTTTATTCTAGAAGGAAGGCTAGGTGCGGGGGTTCGAGGTTGGTGTCAAGTTCGAGGGCGATGCAAAGGTCGAACCCTATGCAAGTGCTAGAGGCGGTGCAGGAGGCAACTCACCCTACGAAGGAGTGTTGGTAGTAGGGTTGCCTTGTACTAAGGTGCTACACAAGGAAATCTAGTAGTGTTGTTAGGAGGAGCTCCAGAAGGCAGTCGAGGAGGCCGCAGAGTGCACTAGGGTGGAAAAAAGGGCCATACAAGAGGCTAGTGGAAAGCCCGCGAGGAGGCTTTCCAATAGGTGGCAACCTAGGTAGCGCTACTGCATGCTGCAAGAAGAGTTGACTAGGGTCATCCTCATCGATGAGCTATGAGTGCAAATGAGGGCAGAGCTCCAGCAAGAGTAGCAGAGTGGAGCGGAAGCATGTAGACAGGTAGACCCAGGAAAAAGAAAGGATAGAGGCAAAGCATATTTAGAAGCAGCTAGATAGAGCACATGTGAACAATGCAAGAATCTAGCTTCGAGAGGGCAAGTGTCCATATGTTATGTTGGACATTAACTGTAATATAGCTTGGCTGGTGCTGCATCAACACATCAAGCGCACTAGGGCCAAGCTGCACCTTGATGGAAACGGGAACAAGGTAGAGGGTGCCAAGAAGGAGGCAGAGTTCAAAAACTTCCAAAAGGCCACAACCTTTGTTAACACAAGCATCAAGAGATTCTTTAGGCAATACATTGTCAAGAGTGCATAGATTATGAGTGCATCATTATGAGTGCATCAGACTTCCAAAGAGGCTCTAAGTGTTGGGGCTTTCTTGGGCATTAGGCGCCTTTCATGTTCTCTCATTGTTCTACTATGGGTTTAGTTTGACAAGGGGTAGGCTATTTGGTATTTGGGGCATGGGTTTACAGTGCGAAGTGATCCGCCAAACTTCAAACAAGCAGATAATTTTGGCTGTGGGTTGGCCGTGTTTTGGGGGCTCCAAGGACTGGCCATAATTAGAGGGTGTTATACCCTCTTGTAATTTTGAGGGTACATAAATTGTGATTTTCCTTAATACAATCCCAAACATTTCTCAAAAAAAAAAAAACTTAGCAAAACAACATCACCTTTTGAATAAAATCAATTTCATTACTTTTTGAAAAGACTCAGCTGAAAAATTACCAAGGCGGAAAGATTTTTCAAGCGCAAAATTGGCCTTTTATTTTTCAAATCAGCTATTTGTTGCAGAATTTTGAAGCATTGTTTAAAGAAATAAGTTCAGTATCATTAGCTTCAAACAAATGTCAAGGTGATGAAAGATTAAAGGCAAAAGCTAAAGTACTTTAATCACTTAGCTCACATCCATTACCCATGATTCTTTGAACATTAATTGTTATATAACTCTCAATAAGCTGCCTTTTACAAACTGCCATAATTAAAAACAGTTTCAGTATTAAGTTCCAATTAGAAACTACCAGATTGGATTATTTGGATCAACAACTCTTGAAAGAAACAAGCATGAGATTAAAATTATAAGTAAACACTAACCATGGATGCAAAATGTCCAAGAGATAGAGGAATATGGCTCTCCAGTGCTTCTGCCCATTCAGAGTGACCTGAAATTAGTCCAACTGCAGAATTCTGGTTCAATTTGGAACTTTCACTACTACTTCTAGACGGAGATATGAATGTTTTAGTTGATCTCGGCAACAGTGACTGAAAAGCATGGGAAGGTGCATCATCCAAAGAATCATCTGCTCCTTTAAATCCAGACACCCCTCGGAGAAATTCATCCAAAACCTAATTTAAACAATGAAACGAGAAAAGTCATTTCAATGATTAATTTGTGCCTCCAAATCAAAACTGGGTATTGTGCCTAACCGTAATGTCAAAATTTAGACATGTATTCGAGGATTTTGTGAAGGTGAAACAATGTAGCAGAACACCAATTTCCTAAATATCAAATTTTAATCTGAAAATTCAAAACTGAGTGCAATTTCCTATTTTTCGTTACAAAAATACTAATAACACACGCATCATCGTGTGTTCTACTGGCCTTTTGAAAAGAATAATATAACATTCATGGTAGAAAACAATCAAATTTTCATAATTAATCTCTGGAATGTTGGATTTCATTTCCATAAGCCAGTGTTGTCGTATGATGTTTCCATAAAGAAACCAATTCCATCATACTCAATGTAGTAAATGTTTATCGTCAAGCCGTACTGGACAATACTATACTGGGTGTATAGAATAGATGTGTTTGCAATAGGATACGGGAGAACTGACAAAAATTTTCAATTAATTAATTATTGCACTCGACACCAACCTTTTAAATATGCCTAACATACAATTAAAATATATTCCTTGTATACCTCTATGTTTCTTGTGAATGACTTATCTTGAACTGATCTTGAATTTTTCACATGGTATCATAGCAACATGAAGGTCATTCATCTAAGCTTAATTATAAGCCATAGTATAATATCATTAATCCAGAGATGGACTCATCGTCTAGTGATGATGGAGTTGATTAAAAAGGAAATTTGCAACAGAATACACAACAGGAGAAAAGTAACATAGCAAATAAAACTAAGCACAAAACTACGAGCCCATTGTCATACTCTCAGTCCTTTCAAGCCCAAACTGAAATACATGAAGAACCAAGCTTTTGATATTGTTGCACAACGTTTGGAAGACTAGATTTACCTTATTGCATGAAAGGAAGAAAAAGAATCAGACTACCCACATGCTCATTGTGCTGAGCAATGCATTTCTGATGTTGCACTAAATATCAATACCAACATTATTAGCCACTAGACTTTTCTGGAAGTTTCTAGGCATGTGGAGAATATGTCCAGGTTCCATGAACATTGAGTTAGCTTATACGCAACTAGGAAACATGGTTAACGTTACTCTATGTGATTCATTCATGACTTTTCTAGAATGATTTGGATTTATGACTAGTTTAGCTATATATATCTATAGTTTGGCCAAGAAAATCTTTTCCCTTTACAAAAAATTAAACATATTGATTCTGAAAAAAAATTGTATAATATAAAATGAAAATTTTGAGAAATATACTTTAGTGTTACATAATAGGGTCCTAGAAGGTTATGTACAAAATATACCTCTACATGGATCTTCTCTTGCTTTTCTACTTATTTGTTATGGAGATCAGGCTTCTTAAAGAGTTATGGACCAAATATATATTATTTACTGTTACCAAAGTAACATTGGTAATTACCCTCTTACCAAAATAATTATGCCTCCTAAACCGTTATGCACAAAATATATATTATTTACCATTATCAAAGTACCATGGGTAGTTGGCCAAAAAAAAATGAAACTAAACTATTTTCATTACCTAAATGATATTACAACTGGGAACTAAAGAGTCAACAAAATTTTTATTGGATGCAAATTACCAAATTGTATTAAAATTTGAAATGTTGGACCTTCACGTTTGAGGCTTTTTTTAAAAAATCAATCTCCAAAGTATCTGCATTCCATGGTATTATTAGAAGAGTATCGTATGTCAGATTCCAAGCCAAGTTGATTCTATTGGATCCTGATCCTGGAAGTCCATTATTTGATTATTTTAGAACCATTCATGCCACGGAATATTAAACATTATCTTACAAAATGGGAAATATATCGAATACAACACCTAATTATTCAATCTGCTGTCAAGATTTGATGAGCAAAGGACAAAAGAATACAAACGACATAACTAGTTAATGTGCTACAGAGTGCAATAAAAAATCTCGGATTAACCTATGACTGTTCTTCAACTGAATTTAGTAAGGTATACTTCTACTGATTTTATGTCTGCTTTTTTCCAATTTCTATCCAATTTTTGAAACTATGACTTCTACCTACAATCTACTATTTTCCACTTTATTTTGGATAAAGTATTCTAATACCTTGCCTTGCTATATTCTGAAAATAATTTCCGTGACTTAAATACAGCTCTGAACATGCAAGTCTAAAATCTTAAAAAATCATTAAATATAAGTATAAATAAAAGGCAACTAGCTTCTCTAATTAACTAAAACAATTGCAAATTTGAATAATAAACACTCTTTTCTTCAGTTTTCATGCATGTGAATCCTAATTGGAAATATTTTATTTTAAACTATCAAATATTAGTTAAATATAGTCATTTTCAGATCAAGCACATTTTCTAATAATATCATGATCCTTCGTATGGGCGTTGCATCACATTGATGCAATTTACCATTAACCCATTTGATTAGTGGATAAATTATACTATGACACTTGACACTATACCTTAAAGTATATGAAGGTATATTCTCAGGTGTCTTCGTTAAGAACTAATGAGTGAGTCCTGAAAAAAATGCCTTCAGTCATCCCTTCCGATAAAGCTCCACTGGTTTATTATTTTTATTCTCTTCTTTTATTTTTATTTATTTATATTAAAGTTAAAATTCAAAGTAAAATTGGTGGGAAGATATCTTTATTTATTTGTATATTTTGATCAACTACAGGTAAATGATGCCCAATCTATTTATTATGTTCTCTGTGAAAGGAAAAATGTTTTTTTTTTAAACAATTTGTTATCCATTAGCAAGATCAACAAAAAACCTAATATTCTGTGATATGTATCAAGGATTAACATGAAATTCCTTCACAACATTACAGTATTTATCTTTCTCATTGACCTAGATGACATTGCTCAAGTAAACAAAACACTACTTTCATATTGATTCTCATCGTGAAGCTTAAGACTCAATATTTGTCTTTAAGAGAATACATAGATCTAAGAAAATTAACTGTGCAATGCAATAACATTCTAAATACATCCCCATTGAATGTAAAAATAAACAGTTTCCATCATGCCATTGACTTTTCAAAAAATAAAGAATTAGAGTCGTTGACAACATTGCTATTTAAAAAACATGAATTTATCAATGTTTTTACCTTTATAGCACTCAAAACCGTTTTGTCATCAATTGGCTTCAGATTGAGAGAGAGGTTCCCTTTTGATAATAAAGGTGCATCCAATCTGCTTTCGAGTGACAATTCAATCACTTCCAAAACTGCAGAAGAAATCTGTTTCCAATACCTAGACATAACAAATGAATAACTGTGTACTGCTGCTCTAAGGGCCTGTTTCATCATCCAAAAATACCAAGTCATTTTCAAAGGGGTGGTAATTACAAGAGAACACAGATGGTGACAGTAATGCTCAAAAAATGCCTCAAAGTCAAAAACCTAAAATTACTTAGTGGTGCAGGAGGTTCGTTATGGTAGACTTGAAATTAGTTTAAGGAATATTTGAATTATTAAGACCTTAGATGTGATAAAAATGCATGTATACAAAACATTTAATGTTTCTTGAACATCCGGTTCAACTTTGAGCATACATCTTACACCAATTTTACATTTGTCATCAAGCAGAAAGGTTGAGAGGCCAGAAATCAGTATGTTATAATGTCATGGATTGATGGAATGTCGTGCACTAATAAAACTTAGGGTGCATTGCTAATACATGTTTTATATGAACCTTGAATGCAAAGAAATCACTAAACTTAAAAAGGGACATAAAGCCAACTGGAAACTATAATTTTTCTCCAAACCCCTCCAGTTGCACATACATATTCAGAAATCAACAGAGATATAAAAGAAGGGGTGCACAGTGCAGCTGACAAGATAATCATACGCTTTTCTTTGGTTTAATGGTCATGCTTTAACTTACCTCTTGCTTCTTATCAAAATAAAATACAACATAGAGACATATACAAGCATACTCACCTGCAAAGCTTCATAACGTATCACAGGATGCGCTTCTGGTCTTATAAATTGGAAAAGCATTGAAGGAAGGGGCTGCTTGCCATCTATACCTAATAATTTGCCATGTTAGGAAAGTTGTATCATTTTAAAATAAAATAAAATGGCAGGATCTTCATAGCTTATGTTTTTTAAAGAAACCTGGTGGCAATCCTTCTTCAAGCATAGATGCTATCTGGTGTAATGGTGGGCTTATGCTCAGTATTGTTCCAACACAGTTAACTGCAGCAGCCTATGAAAAAAGAAATAACTGACACTAAAGACAAAATAATTAATAAGTTAAAACAAAAGGAAATACACAACCTACCACAATGCTACAGTGTTCATGTGAATCTTGGTAAAGCCCATCAACTTTCTTTCCTATAGATGATACAACTGTTGGAAGGAGATCAGGAGGTAACCGGTTATACCTGTCCAGCAATTTTAAACGGACCGTTAATATCACACACAAAATTGAAATGGGATAGAACAGTCATGTAAAAAACGCAATGCACAAAGAAGGTACAGGAAGATCTTTGTTTATTTAAAAGCAGCAATTAGTTGATGTTAAAATAGCAAAAACACAAATTTGAGGGGGTCAATACGGAGCAGAGGATGCCAAAAGTGAAAGAGCCTTAAATGTAGCCATAAGTATCCCACTATGGCTTTCAGTCTGAACCACCGATAAAAGGCCTGCAGCAAACCAAAAAAAGAGAAAAACTGAAAGTTATATGTAGTCAACAACAATTATATTGCTACAGATCATGTGCCATGAGTCCGTAGCAGTTGAAGATTCCAATTGCAATGGCACAAGTCATTTATATACAAACTAGACCATATGCTTGAAGAATACCAGCATGAAGCTGCATCAGCATCTGACCAATTAAACTAGAGAGTGATGTAAATGATCCTGATTTTGAAGTTTCTTTAAATTCAGCAATTTGAAGAAAAGCAGCAGAAGGGCCTTCCAACATCGTGACTAGAGCTGCAGCTGCTGCCATTCTTGCCTATCAAGGGTATGAATTAATGGGAATATGTTAATCATACAGACTTAAAGAAAGTGTTTTCAAATAACTATAATAAGAATTTCAGTATCAATAGGACAAAGCTCAATGCAAGCACCTTCTGAATTGGATCAAACAGCAAACACGTCATCAATGTTGGCTGATGATGCCTAAATATTATCAGAGGATTGAAATACTCAAGATGTTAAGTCATTTGTATTCAAGCATAATTTTATAAATAAATATAGAGCAACATCTTACAGTAATTTTATCGATATGAACATGTAGCGCTTACCGTCGATGAAGAACATCCTGAGTGGGTAAAAGCACTGTCCACTGTGCATGTAATGCTTTAGGTTCAGCACGACAAAGAGCCTTGCTAAATCACAGAATTTAGTCAGTAACTGCAATGTGCAAATACTATAATCTATAGATGAAGCTATGCTTCTAGAATAACCAACAAAAGTAAAACAATACAATAATCCAAATCCTTGTTCAAGGAAACATTTATGCAAAAGTCAATGAATGTTTGCCCTTCCAGGAAAAATATACCCTTAAAAGTAAGGAAAAATTTGCTCCCAACACTAAACTGTGAACTTTTTCTTATAAATAATGAGCCTCAGAAGTGCAACGTTTATTCACCTTATATATCATTGTGTTATTAAATAAGGGCATTTTCAGATAGGTGTACAAATAATTGCAGCACTTATTTCGTAATTTTACTGATATTTTGTCCCTCTGTTCCACCTGGTGCACAACTTTTGAGTACTGGAAGATAACTTCAGCAAAGCTGCAGGGACTCACACGCTTGACTACAAAATGGTCATATACTTTTAAGAGAATAGAAAAAAACAGAAGCACAAAAGAAACATAAAGTCTGCATGTGCAGCTTGTTTGAAATACCTTCCTTGAAAATTTTAACCTTGGAAAAAGTTTGTTCTCCTATTAATAATGTCACATTCACCATCATTATCACAATTGCCTTTATCCCAACATTCTAGGCTAACCCATTCGGGAAGGCAGCTGATTTGATAATACCTTTTGCAGCCAGCTGTTTACTTGACACCACTGAACTTGTATTTTTATCATGCCCACAAGTCACACATATCTCAGTACAGCCAGAGGAATTGAATCAGCGACTTGCACAATTCCAAACCGCATGCTTTAAACAGTTGAGTTATGTATTCTTGACATGCAATATAGCATCACATAACCAAGCGGTAATGAGGCTAGATCTCGATCCCAGATTTTGTGGCTTAGTGATATCGTCCATCAAACAGAAAATGAAGTCCTTCAATACGTTGGGGAAGAGTGATTAAGCTACCACTCTATTATGGCCTTGGGAAAAATTATGGCTTTCAGAAGTCTTGATACGTCTGGTTGTTTATATATACAAGCTTCCACAAGTTGCCTATGACCCTGAAATTTTGAATTGTTTTTATTCAATTTCAAAAGCTTCAAAACCATGACCAAGATGGTGCAATCCACCCTAGATTCCAAAATGCCAAATGGCAATGGCATGTGATACAGCTTCAATAAGTCCCTATTGATGCAACAGTTAACCAGCCATGGATAATGAACATTTGCAGTTGCAGGCACTCCTAAGAAATACTGAGCAGCCTGCGCTGCCCATGATAGGATCCATTGCCTAAAAGTATGGCCATGTATAGGCAGGATTCAAGCCACCGAATCTTTGGCTTATGTTGTCAACTCATGTAGGTGTTTTGTTGCTTCAGTTTAGAATCAAAGCCAGTCAATTCCCAGGGATAGTTTTGGGCAGCTTAAGGGCAAACTATGTTTGGAGGAGGGAGGAGTTGATGTAGTTCCTCAAACGAACAATATAGTTCCACATGAGTTTGAAAAAAAAAAGTGATGATTGTGAATAAAGACAAATTGTGCTATCCCATTTAATAACCTTGGCCTTGGTTTTTGAATTGTAGTCAGCAGATGCTGCTGCTTTGTTGCGTCACTTAATCTCACAATGAACATAGCTACAGTTTTCAGGTAAGAAAGACCAAGCAAATATCACAATTACAAGAATCTCTCCAGCAATGAGGAATCAATGGAGTTACCTAGACTAAACTGAGCACATTGAAATGTATTCCATTGGAATCAAAACGAGCTATTAACAAATAGTTGGAATCAAAGCAAGCCATGAACAATAGGTGAAGAAATTGTATAAGGTCATTTCTATTATTAAAATGTCAGATTTTTCATATTCTCAATGGTGACATATCACAGCCACGTTTTATCTTGGCTTTTAACAATATCATTTTGTCTGAATCGGTGCAATTGAACAAGCACCAGGATTTGGTTAATGCCATCAAATCTCTGCCTCTGCAAGCACAGGAAAAATATATATTCTAGCTGGTCTGACATACACAGCGGGTGACAAATTATAACCAAATCTCGTAAAAAATATGACTCTAAATTGAATGGGGTTAGGTTAAGATAATATTGTTAAAACCACTCCTACCATGCTATCTTAGGCATCCTTGTGTGACAATTACGGTCCTTTTGGGTCAAGTGGGAACACAAACAAATTTTATATATACGATAGTCAGATGCAATTTCTACTAAGATAATATGTATACACCATGGTGCTAGCTCTAAAACAAGTTGCATTTCTGGTTCTGGCTGATTTTCCCTTTCAACCTAGATGTGCGGTCTTTATCCTCAAAAACGAATCCAAAAGCAATAAACACTTCTTTATATACTACAAGCTTGTTTTAAACCTCTGGGAAACAACTGCACAAGGATCAGAAACATCAAAACTAATTCTTTTTTAAGTGGTATGTTGCCATGTCTTAGAAGTATGTCTGTCCATTCCTTACACATACAGTGAATTCCACTCCTTTTGACCAGAACAATCAATATAAGATACACTCATTAACTCGGTTGCACTCAATATATAAAGAATTCCTTACGCATATAATGATTGAATAAAGATACACTCATTAACTCCTTTGCACTGAAAAACAATATAATATATAGATACCAAAGGACAAGTGTGAATCTTTGAAATACAATGAATACCTGAATACATGAGATTGCAGCCATCCTTGTCTTTGAACTTTTAAATCGATCTCCTTCCTTTAAAGCTCCATCACTGTCACTAAGATCTGAATCTGAAGAAAAGGAAGTAAGAGAAGCTTTATTTTGTGCTGGACCATTGTTTTCTTGAGGAAAGGACATCTGATTGGCTGATGACCTGATCCGTCGCAGATGAGGGGGACGATATGGACGTGGATCATTTGTTTGAGATGTAGAAGGTGGGTCCAATGTTTTTCCAGAACTACTGATAGCTGGGCTGTAACCAGTACCTCCTGAAACATTGCCCGTTAATCCATATGAAAAAAAATTTTGGAGTCCAATCGCAAATCCTGATACCTGAGGCTCAAGATATATAGAGACAGACATCAGTAATTTACACAAATGCAACATTTGCAAGAAGCACTGCATAAAGGAATTCAAAGCATATCAATCATTTTAATTCTGATAAATCAGTCATGTTGTAAATTATCGTACATGTTCTGTCAAAGAGTCTTTTGGATCTGACAACACCAATTGCAGACAACGAAGAAAAGCTGAATAGTACCTGTCAAGGGAGAGAGAGAGAGAGAGATTTTCTCAGATACTCCTTGGTTTATTTTTGCAAAGTTGTAATGTTATGGTAATGTTGTAAAATTCACAAAGCTTTAAATGTATTACCTAGACATGATGTTGTTTTCTTCCAAATTGGATTTCAGTGCAAGAAAATCTATTGTTTCCCTCATAGCCTGTGTGGTACATGAATAAACTACACTATAAAATCATTTAAACAAAAAAAAAAAGATATGTGTGTGTGTGTATATATATGGTTGAAACCCACCTCCATAATTGATTTCCAGGTGTCTTTTGAAAGTACAGATCCAGCCTGAGCCAACATACTTCCTATAGTGCTGAAAGCCAAGGAATGAAGCTCAATGTCAACATGCGTCCTCTTGTTCAAGTCCTTTGCAGGTAGAACGTTCTTTGATGAAGAAGGCAATGACCGATTTCTCTTGCCATACACAAAATGAAGGAGAAATTCCACTGTATTTGTGACATCTTGCACAGCCAAGTTCGCCCCGTGTTCATGTATAGTGTTACTGTCAACAAAGTAATTAGAAATCTAGATCAGCTATTCATAGGGCAGGACAATCACAAACTCATTATAAGCAAATCTCTTAGAAAACATACTTAAGAGCTTGTAAGGCTTCCATTGCCAATCTACTTTTGTTGCACAGAGCAACTGCATCATGTCCAGACGGTATTTGTTCCAAGTCACTGCACAGTCTCTCTATTATTCCTATAAGAAACTCAATCAATTGAACAAGACATGGTCCCTTCAAGTCCAACTGAGAGTGATAGCTCAATTCACGAATCTACAAATGATAATAAATTCAACTCATAAATTAATCTTGTCAAAAAGCTGCAGTTTAATAGCAGTATTCTTGAATATTGTAAGTGCTACTACTTTCTAGGCTTATGACCTACATCACTGTACATTTTTGTAACAACCAGCTATGCCTTCGAACATTTTTTTAAGTTTTCATTTGGAATATTGTTTAAAGAAAATCTGCAGATGTCACAAATCACCTTAACATATGTCATTGCCATGCCACAAAAACAAGCATGTCAAACACAATGATTTCAGAAAGAGAACAATGTGGCCCGCAACAGACACTTCTGCAGAAACAACTCCAAAAGGCATTCTCACCCAACTATCACTGCTGACCTATGTCAAAATGCATTATTCTTGCTATTTAAAGGGAGAAAACAAGATTCTTTAATTAGTCTAACAGAAAACTGTAGTGCAAATGCAGTTATATTAAAGTCGATGTAACACTGCCAGTTATTATGCTTATGAAATTACCAAACTCCATACTCTCAAGGTAATATAATTACAATAATCAAAGGTTTCAATACATCTGACACTTGCAACAGGGTTCTTAAAATATGAACACATTGCACAGGAATCCCAACAACGTATCTCCCCCACCGTGGCAACGCACAAACCCAACCACCACCCCTGCACCCCACCCACCCACCCCCACCCCCAAATAGTGCCTACACAAACCCCACAGACAGCACCATTAGAAACCCATACTCACCATAAACAGTAACAGGCGGAACCAAACCCAACCACCACCCCTGCACCCCCACCC
>MNCI01025132.1:653742-670646 GCA_015680685.1 Gnetum montanum | reverse complement strand
AGCCCTCCCTTGGACCAGGCAAACACAAAGACAAACCCCCCTAAACATGACAGGGAAGAGTACCACAAGGACACCAATGTGCAACCTTGCTATGAACCCAATCTAGGATAAGCCTAAGCTGCAGAAACACAACAAAATTAGCAACTTGCTGAAATTCCAAGAAATCCTACTCCACTTGTAACCGCTCAACATCTAGCAGAGCTTTTGTTTTGTCCAGATGGTATTTCGCAGCCACCATCCAGATGTGTCTACACAACTCAACCCACAGCGTTTCATGGTGAACCCCCATAAGGTGATAAGGGCACCTACCATGGAACAGCCAATGTCTCACCTCAACCTCATGAGCCTTTTGAAACCACTGCTGCATTTGTGTCTCTTCCTTGAAGGATTGCTCAGCCTCCTCCTTCTCCACCGCCTCCCAACATCTTTGTTCATCCTCCTCCTAGCGGATCTCCTCCCTTACCCTTTTGCGCAGCTCTTCCTCTTGTGCCTACCACTTCTACGCTTCACAGCACTCCACCTCCCTCCTAAGCCATGCTAGTTCCTCCTTATGCCACCTCCGCTCAACGAACATTTTTTTCTGCACAACATCCATTTCTTGGAAGATGATAGCTTCCCACCATTTTTGCTCCTCCTCCCTCACTTGCTCCACCACATCCTCAATTAGCCATCTAACCTCCAGAGTCCTCGAAACCCCCAACAACTCAATAAAAGCCTCCAGCTATGTAGCCGAAGGCCCCACCACGACTAACCCCAACAGAAGCGACACAAGCCCAGGAGCACTCCCAATCTTCATCGAATCAATCGCCTCAACCAGCTCCACCACAAAGATAGGAGTAACAAGCTGCACATTATCTTGCTCATTCAGCACCTGCTACACAGTAATCGACATAGGGAAGAAATCGCCCCCAGCCTAGACAACATTCCAAAATGCTTGTATCTCCTGAGCTACCTCATGAGGCTGGTGAACTACCATCACCCTTATGCTCAACAACACAATCCACTTCCCAGCACAACTAGTCTTAGCAAATGCAAAGAACCGCATGTTTCGATACCCCTCCTTTAGCCACTGAACCCTTGACCGCTCCCTCCAATAAACCTCCTTTTCCCCATCGAGAGAGTGCAACTCTAATATGAGAGATTGCTCCTGTTCCTCCAACGCCTCTCCCCTCTCTTGCTTATGCTGAATTCCACCAACTACGCCTTCAGCCTACATCTAATCCCTTGAAATGGGCACTTATGTTCTAGAGGTAGACCTTTAATCCCCTTTTTCAAGGACTGAAGTCCATACTTCAAGAAGTCTCATGAGTCTAGAGCAGATTTATTATAATCTTCCCATATGCGGCCAACTAAAACCCGCAACCAAGGTTTCCTCAACCAAATATGCTTAAAACGAAACGAGGTTGGCGATGGCCACCAAGATTGCCAAAGAGCACTCACAAGAGCTTGATGTTCCGAAGCCTGCAAAGCCTTACAAGTAAGTTGTGCCTCAAAGATTTGAAAGAGTTCAGCATGCACCCAAGCCAGTCAATCCGAGACATCACCCTACTTGTCCCACTCCACCTATTGCTCCAAGTAAACTAGCCCCCTTGGAGTTCCAAATCAACCACATTGTGGCATTGTAGAAACACAAGGAACTCCTCACTTCCACAGGAAGAGGTCAGATCCAAGCCCTCTCCTGAACTTGTCTTCTCCCAGGAGTATAGCCTTTGGTTGAAATCTCCTATAAGAACCCACTTCTGCAAATCTAGCACCTTTTGAAACACTCTCGTTAGCTCATGGAGTCTATCTTGCCAGCATTGCGGACCATAAAAATTTGCCACCCAAAGATTCTTCGACGTAAGAAAAATTGTGAGACTCCACAAAGACTCGTTTAACACCTGGAAAGGGTGCCATGCCAAAGTGGCAAGGCCCCCACCCTCCCACAGTAATGCACAAATGCACATTGCCAACCTTGCCATCTGAGCAAGAAGCAACTAAACACTTTCAACTTAGTTTCTTGCAGGCAAACTACATCACAATGGTCCTCACGCACCAAATCCTTCAAGGTATTATGCTTGTATGGGGTACCCTATCCCCAACAATTCCGAGAGAGGATATTCATGGTCTGTTGGCAGAACCTTTGATGTAGACCTCCTTAAGAGTCTTCTACGACCTGAGATCAATCTCCAACTGAGCCTTCTTAGTCCGCATCTTCTAATCGAAAGCCCTACCTGGCCTTTTGGGTTCACTAGCCACCAAAAACCCCAAATGATCCTCCTTGAAGAGATCCTTGGCTGTAGGCCCCCACGAAATGGAAACCCATTCCCCTAGCTGGGGAAGCTCAACACCCTCATTTGCCAGCCTAGCAACCCATTGTGAGGCCACTGGAGTAACCACATTTTCACCAGGGAAGGTGGTCACACCTTCACAATGTTTCTCAATCCCCATGCCAACTTTGTGTTTTGTCGTCACGGGAGAGGCCATACCCACACCTTGGTCTCCTTCCCCACTGTCGACACCGACAGCAACATCACCCCCTAGCAAGCAAGCATCCCCAAACATGCCCATTAGTGCAAGTGAAACCTTCCCTTTTTGACCAACCAACATCCATCCCCCTTCCTCTCCATTCTACCAACCAACCCCTTTTGTTGGGCTTTAGGCCAAACCTTGCAATCTTGTGTCCGATGGTTTGTCTTACCACATTTCATATAGGCTTTTGACTGGACTTCCTAAGGGCTATTCAACTATAACACATTTTCGTAGTCCACTGTGAGACATTCCTCACCTATTGCAAAATCCAAAATGACCTCTTTTAATAGATTGTCAAGAGAAAGAGACCCCCAGACAAGAACCTCGCATATCCCTTTCTTTCTTTCAATGCTGTAAATCTATCGAAGGAAATGAACTCACCAAATTGACGAGCCAACATCCAAAGGAAATCCTCCGTCCAAAATTCCCATGGCACCCCTGCCACCTACACCCACAATGTGGCCCTAGCAAACAAATTAGCCTCTTTGTGCACCCCAAGGCACCTCAATGTGAGCACTAAACCCCTTGCCCCAAAAAACCAAGGGCCTCCCAGCAGGACCTTGTCCCACTCTTCTGCAAATCGAAAGATAAAAAGCAAGAAACAATCGGCCAATGACCTAACTTGCACATCCAGAATGCACCATGTGACAATAGCCCATTTACGAATCAGATCCAAAGGAGGGTGCAAATCTAAGGAGACACAGCACCCGATTAGGCTCAGCTCCATAGTACACAAACCCTCAACTGAAGGAGCCCAAACCCTCATTCTCATCGTAGCCCCATTCCACACAATCTCCTCCATGCCCCCACAACCACCCCATGGGCACCAAAGGACCACAATCCATCACCGTCGCCACCAACCTCCATACCCCCCACTCCTACACCGCATGCCTAACCTACCCCAAGACATAGCCCGCTGCCAATAGCTGCTACATCCCCATTCCCATCACCAACCCCGCTTTCACTACCAATCTTGCTCTCGCTACCCATCTTGATTGCTAACCCATTAAGGTAAGTGAATAAATAGATGATTTTCACTTTATAGGAAATATCCACACATCCAAAATCGCTAATTTTAGCCTTACTTCTGACTTATGCATGCCTATATATGCCTGTGTGACTGGAATGCCCATGTCAAAAGAGGAATGAAATATGGTGTAATTCAGACTTGAAGACAGTATTAGTTTTATCATAATGGAGAAAAAGCATGTCCTTGTGTAATTTTCATTAGTATAATAACATTGTAAGAATACCAAGTTGCAATATCACATCATCGTTCATATGCCCATCTTCCTAGGATGTCACATAATCTTTATTATGCACTTCTATAAGTGCAATAATACATTACTGTTATCTACCTAAACTATTCCATGAGTTGAGTCTTACAGATCGCAGTTTCCTAAGCCAATACTTTATGCCGGGTCAGCTTCAGAGTTATCTATACAGCTCTTCCAGAGGCAAAGCATGCTGTTGTCAAGTTCACATGGTTACTGCATCTACTCTTCAAGATTAGATTTTGAAAGTCACTAGTTAAATTTCTAAGCAATTCTATGGCAACAAGTATTTTCGTATTTCTTAATTCCAGTACAGGAGTTGATTACAGAAGTTCATGTGTGTCTTCCTTGAGTTCCTCGCCAGATTTCAATCATCATTTATATTTATATCTCTTCATTTCTTCTTAACGCACACGTCTCAAAGTGCTTCCATGCCCTTTTTACTCTCTTATGTTTGACTGAAAAGTAAACTTTTATACGTAAGTAATTATGAGTATTCACTTAACATGGAATAAAAGTTAATCCTCTAGTTTCCTTATTACAGAATTTACGTTTGGAGATTTTCACAACATAATATAGAACGACTAAGAAGTCCATTTCGTTGAATGTAAATGAATGTTTTCTGTATGAGGTCCAAAACATTTAAGCAAGCAACAACTGCCGGAAATATTCCAATAATGCATTTTTTTGATATTTAAGTGTTTCCTGATCCAAGATATTTTATTTCAAATAAATTAATTCTTTTGACACAACCACTACACAGTCTTTTTCTTTTTGATCAATTGAAAACCTATAATAAAATGACGTCACATAACAAGATATGAGGTGAAACTCGCAAGCATGGTAGTACTAGTCCCAACTTATACTCATTAAAGTTGAGAGTTCAAATCCCCTTAAGACATTTAACGATTCCAATCAATGCAATTGTAAACTGTGAAGAATGTCCTTTGCCTGTTCAGTCTCCACTTGTAGCATATTTCCTTAATATAATTTGGGCACAAGCTCATAACCGGACGATGAATGCTCTCAAATTAAGTTACCTAGGAGCCATAAGTGACAAGGTCAAACCTGTACACAATGAACACCAAGTAAAAACGACTATCTGCTCTCTGGACAGGTCAGATCACAGAACTGGTAATTTCCATGTCAAACTTAAAAATTAAGAACAGAGGAAAAGCCAACAGCTGCATGATCAAGTGGTAAATATTTTGGCATGAAAACACCAAGCCTCAAGTTCAATTAAAACAAGATACATACATCTATATAAAGGTAGTAACAACACCAAGAGTTAACTCTAATGTTGTACAGCAAGGGAACGCATAGAGTCCATGGCTATTCAATTCTCAAATGGATACCTAAAACAGCACCATCAAAATAAGATATGTCTTCTATGCTAGTTAATGTGCCATGTTACAAGTACCAGCTCATAGCTCAACAGTTAACACTCGCATACAAAGATAGCTAGCACCTAAAGAATCCTGGATCAAACATGTTTACTGCAATCACCGAACTCTCCTACTTATTTGCTTGCTAAAAACTTAGCTCCTTTCATTGGTAAGACTGCTTCTTTTTTAAAAAGACCAACTCTATGCATTTTGCTAATTTTATAAAGAATTCTGATATTGATGAAAATAATATTTTAGTTAGTTTTGATGTCTTTTCTTTAGATAATATGACTCCTTTAGATAAAGCAATGAATGTGATTTATATGTTGAATTTAGATACTAATGTACACTCTCTTATTAAGCTTTGCTTAGAAATTACCTATTTCAAATATAATAAATTTTATGAAACAGACAAAAAGTTTTGCTATGGGTTCACCTTTGTCTCTTTTGATTGCTAATTTAGACATGGAAAATTTTGAACAACTTGCCATTAATTCTTTTCCTCTGAAACCTAAACATTGGGTAAGATATGTAGATGATACTAATGTTTGTTAACCTCATGATTTAGAATATCTCCAAGATTTTTATGAACATCTTAATCAAGTAGATTTCAACATCCAATTTACTAGGGAGCTAGAAAAGATCAATTAATTGCCTTTCTTAGATGTTCACATAGTAAGAAAGAAAGACTCAAACAATAAATTTAAAATTTAACATAGTAAGAAAGAAAGACTTGAACAAAAAACTTAGACTTAGATAAACCTTTTATATTTTTTTAAGTAATTCTTTAGAACTACTTTTATTTATTTTGTTTTTATGTAGTAGTTTTACTTTCCCTAAAAAGCACTATCCTCCCCTGTATTCCCTACTTTCCCTACCCTTCTATTCATACTACTTCTATTCTATAACTAGCCATTTTATTTTAGCCATTATATCGTTTTTTTCTTTTTTACCTTTCTTTCCTTCTTTCCTATTTCTTTTTTCCTACAACGAGTTGTTTTTATTATAGTTGCTATATCTTTAGGTTTTTTTTTTTTGCCTTTTTGCCTTTTTGCTACAACTAGTGTTTTTTTTTAACTAACGGTTACCTACTATATCTCAACTTGCCATTAACTGTAATGCTAAATATTCTCTCTAACCCTTGAGAAATCAATTGCAACTGATGATGAATCAAGTACGATTTGAAACATCTTGGAAAAAAAATATGCAAGTTATGGATGATCCAAAAATAAAAAATTTTATATTGCACTACAGTCCTTTTGAAATCAGAGCAAAATTTAAAGACGTAAACTGTTAACCAGTAAACATTCACACCAAATGACAGACGCCTCTGACAATAGAACATGAATTATTATCCACTGAATGTAGCTCCTCCCTGGAAATATAACTTATCAAGCACATTATGTCTTGAGTGACCTGTAATATAAACACAAATAACACTTAGGGAAAAAAAGGATTGATAAAATTGATTTAAAAATTGAAGACAAAACAAATGCACATCCAACGTTTCAACAAATCAAAAGCAGGAATTTTTGTTCTACTCTGTTACTAACTAGCAGTTCATTCCTGTATACAAAGCTAATATATCTATATTAAAACTTAATTTTGTAAAACAGTCAAGCTCGTGAACGCACTTACCAAAATTTTAAAAAAATTTCAAAAAATTTGCTAAAATGAAATTCCACACTAGCATTTTGTGGCTGACATAGCTTGTTGTAGGGTTAATAGTTGAAAGAATGTGAAGCCATATGTATAAGAAGATCATTTCAGAATTTTCTGGAACCAACAGCATAGTATTTATAGATGATTAAAAGGATCATCACCTGGAGCTACCGCTCATCTCGCTAAGCAGGGTCCCAGGAGGATTGGTGGATCAGCGAAAACCTGACCTCTTCAGGTGGTTGCACCCAGGTCTTCAACTTGAAAAACGAACACCTTACCATCACTCCAAATGATGATTACTTTTCTTAAAATTAATTT
Source organism: Gnetum montanum (assembly GCA_015680685.1). Taxonomy (NCBI): domain Eukaryota; kingdom Viridiplantae; phylum Streptophyta; class Gnetopsida; order Gnetales; family Gnetaceae; genus Gnetum; species Gnetum montanum. The sequence goes on along the minus strand of MNCI01025132.1, from coordinate 663,496 downwards.
ATCTAAAATATCGCATCCCTAATCCAAGTTTACAAAGTTTTATTTTAAATTTGTATACAAAAATTTTATCCCAAATTTAAGTTCTTCATGACTAGTAATCTTGAATGGTTCATCCCAAATCTATTTTGGCAATGAACAGTAACGTCATTGGCATCACAAATTGCCCCGTAACTGCCAAACTTGAATCACAAAATGTGCTGCTGTAATATTCCAGGACTTCCACAATCCTGATTATTTGGATTACTCAGTTAACATTAAAAGATTATAAATGAACCACGGATGCCTTGTTCAGTGACAAAGAACAGGTTTTGATCTTTCCAAAAGTAGATAAGATAAATTCCAACCTAAAGTCTGAAAGTTTTTTGACAGGTGCATCTCATCATAACAAACAGTATGAAGGGGTCTCTAACTTACAATTGCGTTAGAAACAAATTAGTATTAGTAGTATGCCATCGTGCACGTTGCTAATGCATTTTACAAATCAAATTCATGTTTCTATGAATATATCGTATTCATTGTATTCATGTTTGAATGAATATATGATATATCGTAATAATTACCTAAATTTACTGCACATATTATTAAGTAACCTCTTAATCAGCGTTTGTGATGCTAATTTCAGCGCCGTTAGAAAAATGAGGAAATTGTGAATGTCATTAAACTTGAGGCTTGATACTCTGTCTCACATATCATACAAGTGCTCTCGAATAATTTATGCAAAGAAATTCCGTTAAAAAGACGGGTGTAACTATGCAATAAAAACCTGTTTAGCTATACGAACGTAGTAAGAAAAAATTCAAATTTTTATTTCATGAACCATACACACATTTGTCTGTAAAAATCCAAAATCAAAATTATTGGTAAACAAACCTCTGATGGAGGCAAGCAAGCGGCAGACGATAGAAGCGTTCTGGAATCCGATAGAATGGCTTGGACAGCTGAGCTGCGACATTGGCGGGATGATGAGGAATTGAGGGAAACCTCCTTCAACGATTGAAAAGCTGATCTCCATGCTTTTCCCTTGCCACTAGCCATGGTATTGTCGTTTCCTCCTCGGTGAACAAAATGTACATATATCTAACGATTCGGTTCAGAGAATTTCACCGTCAACATTTTGAAACCGAAAGTGGTTTTGAAAAGAAATTTTCTAACTCTTCGATTCATTGAGCTCACAAGCAATTTCAGTAGTAACCAGCATACATCCAGAGAACAGATGTGCGCACAGATTTCGAGCTTCTCCCGACATTTGCTTTGCCAGTGGTGGTCGTTCCAGTGTTAGGCCAAATTTTGCTGCTTCTGTAATCTTTTCCGAAGGTATGATGTTTGTTGCATTTCTTGTGGCGGTCATATCATTTCGGTTTCAACACGCTTCTTACATTTACTTCGAGTTGTGCGTTCAACAAATGAAAATAATTAAAATCCAAATGCGAGGTTTTTAAGCTTAAATCAAAATAATTTCTCCCAGGGCTAAGACCCAATTTTTTTATTATTTTAAGACAAACATTCGATGTTGGTAGCATAGCACTTACTCATACAAACTCACTTGTGAAGGTCACAGATGAAGAACTTAGTATTATCCTTTAAATGGCTACTCCATACCTTAAATGTGTGTTCCACCACAAGGCTACTCCATACCCTTAAATGTGATCCACTAAACAAGAGTGTCCTGCTATAAGAATATTCCACTACTATCATACCCATGAGTGGAGGCAAAAATTGAACCCACAACCTCCAAATCAAAATACAAGTGTCTTGACCATTACACTACACCCCTAGGAGACTTCACAAGCATTTAAACCTACCAAAAAATATTCTTGTTAAGATTTGGCAAGTCATAGATTTGATTTCATATCCAAATATATTCGTTGAGATTACTCTCTTTTAAAATTTTATCTTGTTGAATGCTTTTCATTTGTGATCCAACAAATTATAAGTTTGATTCCCTATTTCTATGTGAAAGTTGAGTAGTAAATCCATAAGCCTTGCATACATAAGTGACCATCAAATCATGGTACCTAGATTAGTTCATGAGGTGTTACCTTAGTGGTAAGAGTTTTGGCTTAGAAATCCCAAGTCATATTTTTTATTCTAGTGGGTAGTTATAGATTAAAAAATCTATATAAAACAATTCTCAAATTGTTGTGTTTGATTAATCTATGAGGCTCTCAATGGATGTAAGTAAAAATTTAGTTTTAATTTCCTTATTTGAAATGATGGGAAGGTACTCATTACTTCACTCATAAAGGTATGGGTTCAAACCTAGTAGCATCTACTAAAAAAGAGGTTAGGTTTTCACTTATCCACCAACCCTATGGGGATCACATTTAGCAAAAGTAGGAAAACATGCCTCATTGATGGATTGAAGATTGATCCCCTCCAAAATATGGGCCAAGAGGTGGACTATGGAGATCCTTATGGGTTCCATAATAATTTAATAATCACTAAAAAACTACATGACCCTGATTTCTTGTGAACCTTATCACAAGCATATATAGGCTTGTCAAAGAAGGAAAAGCCTCTCTGGTTCGAGCTACCACCCTATTCTATGAAGTGAACTTAAGGCTAAATGCATTAGAGTAGGAATACGTCTTAGCTCTCTTAAGGGAATGGTGTCATGTGCATATGCTAGTATTCTATCTATGGTTACACGTGTGTGCATTTCATTGGTCCTGTCGCTTGTATGATTACTTTAAGGCATACTCATTGTGCCTCTAACCTTTGGACTAATGAGTTGTGTGCACTTATTTGGTACTTGTAGGTGCTAGGAACATTAAGGTATAGTCCACCTTGAGTCATCCCTCCTTTCAATGCTAATTCAGGACTTTTGCATGGTGCCATGCATTACTTTTCAAGGAAAGCATCATAACAATAAGACAAGCATAGAGCCTTTTAGTGATGATCATTTAGTTCATGTTATTAGGATCAAGGTAACTATGCTAATGATATTGTATAGGTATATGGAAACTAAAGAGTTGGTGATAGAAGGCTCAAATGGTTCGCTATCATTGTCTTGTTGGGCAAGACATTACTAGTTCAAGTCACACTTGAAACATCAATACATTTTGGTATAATTCTTCTAGTATTTTGTTGGCTATATGTCTTTTAAGGTGTACCTATAATCAAATTATTTTGGGCTTTGAAACTTTTTATTTAACACTATTTACCCCTAAGACATAAAGTCCAATTAGAACTTCATAACTCAATGTTGCCTACTCGAATCAAACCCATAACTTGGAGGTTCATTATTAAGAGTCTTAACACTAGTCTAACACCCCATTTTTAGCACTAGTGCATTATAGCAATGCAATTCATCATTCTATCATCTCACATAAGAGTTGCAAATCAACACAAGTGTCAAATTCACACCCTAGATATAGTCCTCCTTAATAGCTTGTAATTGCTCATTTATGCATGACATCATGCACATTCCAACACCCACCCCCAATTATAGAATAGAATATAATCTTGCATAGTAGGTTGCAATTGCTCGTCTATGCATGCATAGTAAACATGCATACATCATCATACATGGTGAGGCATGCTTTCCCATGGCAATAGTGAAAATCCAAAAATAAAGAATTTAACCTTCAACCTCTCCTTTGTTATTCCATGTGATATTGAAAATATTTTTATACTATTTAAACATGTGTTCTTGGGTCATTACTTATGCATGCACTAACACTAACACTATAGCAATTACAAGCTACTAAGGAAGTTCATAGTCATTTAGTCATTTTCCCATTTTGGGAGGCGACGTAACTATGAGCTAACCAACCCTTTTTCATGATAATGAATACTACTTTTTGTTCATAATCCACAAGGGGAAATTTCCAATTACAATAAATAATATAGATTGATCATACAATATATTCAATCAAAAACATTTTCTTTAACAATTATTAAATCTACATGTTAAATGGCTCACTTTTGCAACCATATATCTAGCCTATTACACTAATGCTAACATTTTTATTTAGTATTCACTTGTTTTGAAGTTCAATGTTTTGAAGTATTTTAGCAATGTTGTCTTCATGATTGATGGAAGCAAGCCAACCACTAAAAACATTTCACACAACACTTTAATTTTAATTGTTTTTAATAAATATTTTTCACCTTTTACTCTTGGTAATCATAGGCCCCTAACAATGTATGCATATATAACTTTTGGTTGTACAATTTTTTTAAAATTATTGTAGAGTACACTAATTTACCTATCAAAAAATTCTGAAAAAAAATCTGAAATTGATTTTAAAAATCTAAAGGATCTTGATGCAAATAAAAATTCAATTTCACATAGGTACATTTCCATAGGTAGCTCTAAGTCACAAAAGGTCTACTTAAGTTTTACAAAAGTTTCATTTTATGTTAGCTAGACAGTTTAAGGTGCTTATAGTCATCTAGTTTAATACCTCTCCATGGACATCATTGCAAAGCTCCATGCTCATCCTCCCATGTACCATGCAAAAGGATAGGTCAATATGACTTGAAATTTAAGCACATGAGTGATCCACTTAAATTTAAGCCCAAACCTTATGACTTGAAAAACAAAAACCTTACATTTACAATTTGCAACTAAAGATCAAAACCCCCTTCTTAATTTCACATTTTTTTTATTTCTATATTTTCAACAATCATTTCCATTCCTAATCCTCACAAAATATTTCAGCCTAAACTTCAGTCTATTTTGATAGCATTATCCTTCCAAACTAACTGCATCAAAACAATTTAGGAAGGTCTTACTGTTATGAAAATTGTTTGATTGAAATTTCACACGTTTATATTTGAACGTTGATATAATTTTCACATATTTCAATCAGTTTCTCAACTTACAAGAAATTGTACAAAAGCAACAAAACTCGGACATCCACACCCTCGTACCTCTGAAGCCCACGTTGGCCAAGTTAATTGCTTTCTCATTGCCTGGTTAATTCCCTTTACGTTAGAAAAATGCAATGTCAAAGAAATTTTGAATTTGGACATAATTTTTGAAATCGGACCCAATGGCAAACTCTGCGATTGGAAACTCTCGGCGTTATCTAACAAATGCACGAGCAATGTTAAACCAGTGGAGACTTTCCATTAAGCGAGTTTATAAGCCAACCCAGTATGACCGTCCTCCAGGATTATGAATAGAAGAGGCTGACGGGGACGTGACGCACCATTCGTACCAAACCTACATAACACAAGACAAAGATGAGCAATGTGTCTCTTCTCGTACATAATTCTATAGCCATATACGGCATCAATCGTATTTGGTTACGGTACAAAATATTAAAGGACCGTACTTATGTAACACCAAATAAAAGTAGAAAACCAGGAGAAGCCTATCCAACGTCCTAAGTAATTTTTCATCTTATATTATAAAATTTTTAAAAAAATGGAAAAAAATTCTCTCGGCAAATTATAGATATATACAGCTGAACTAGTATATATATCTATATTTTGGCAGAGAGGATATTTTTCCTCTATGAAAAATCAAATTTTAGGATCAAAACCTTCTCATGGCCAACAGTCACTGTTAACTCCTCTCTCAGATTACGACATATTATTCACCGTGATAGAGAATCTCTCCTTTGCGTCATGACCAAAAACAATTACCATGACTAAGAAGGGCTCTTTATTGTTAGATACCACCAATAAGATCAGACAGAAATAGATACCTTGGTTGGATTGATGCAGCGCCAAAAATGAACATCCAAAGTAGAAGACGAGGAAAAACAAATAGGTTTCTGAAGCGGGAAAAACATTGCAAACCTGAAATGTAAGATCAAGTTGCAAAATCATCCCAAGATCATCTGAGCATAGTAAACCAGAGCTACTTTGCATACCGCAATATTTTTTTCATTAACTACTAAAGAAAACAGAATAGCTATGATGTCAAAATGAGGGTTTTTTGTTATAAAAACTAAAATAATAAAATACATGGAAGAGACCTCGTACTTACCAACTAAACATGTTAGGTGTTGCCGTTGAGGGTTCAATTCCTAGATGAATGTCCCTATATAAAGTCGCATCAAAGTAACCAGCAAATCCTGAAAAGGAGGAATTTTACATCTTATCGTTGCTTTCCACATAAGAGAAATCTAATTATCTCAAAGATTAAAGCAAGCGCAGGGCACAAAATTCACAATGGAATACAAAATCCACCCAATAATAGCGATGAACATCATCTTAACCGTATAACAACTATACTTCATGCATTTCTTAAACTTTAGATTCTCGAATTATGCATTTCAAAGTTTCTACTGCTCAACAGGGAATTCCAGAATTTATCTGTAATGCGAAGCAAAATATATGCCAAGGCAATGAACAGAAAATATTTACCATGGACCAGTGAAGATCCAGTTTCCCTGGACACTCGAAAGGAAAGTTTTTTGTATCGTTGGTTATCTATTTTTGGAGACCAATTGGGATGTGTAAACGTAAATACCTGTACACCAACAAAACAAGCACCCTCAGGGAAAAGCACACACCATGTACAGAAGCAATGATGGCAAATATATAAACAGGTAATGTCGGCAGCTGTACATTAATATACAAATTTATCAAGTTGTTTAAAAACGATAGCTATCTCAAACAAAATACGTACTGGCTGTGGAGAAGACAACCTTGCTACGCTATGGAGCTTCACTACATATGCAGTTTCAAAATCCGCAGTACCTTTATGAGACTTGATCTGCCAAATTAGGAGCATAAACGAAGGATCTCACAAAAATGAACAAAATAACCTTGCAACATTAAACCTTACATCATTGTGAAGTTTTGAAGCTGTAATTGGCTCAAGAAAACTAGTGTACCTACAAGAAACAAGTACAGCCAAATAGTATCACACCTCACCGAGGAACCGGTAGTATGTAACATTATTTAGAATATGAAACTTACGATGAAGGTATGGATATGCCATCTTCCTTCAAAAATCTCTGAGCTCCATCCAAGCATTCTGGAGACAACTCATTGTCACCAAATGAGCCTAATAGCTCACTTACCTATATAACCAATAATTTTAACTAGATTACCTTTTAAATAATAATTGATACTTCAAAATGGAAATTTATACTTGTAAAACGGAAAGCAAATCACCAATATATCTGCCTTTTCAGGTGCATCCCAGTGACGCATATCCTTAGAGACAACAATGACATTGTTTTCCCACTGCTCATGCTTTACAAGACTCTGTAAAAAAATGTATTTAAAAAATCACTGCATCAATAGCCAAAAAAGTATTTATTGTTTTGGCTATTTTCTTTAGTTGTTACAAGGAAATGCAAGGAAATGTTTCCTGTCTTAAAAATCTATTAACATCAAAGAACTATAACAATGCAAATTTCAGATATCTGAAACCCATTCAGATTCCTGGAATTATATAAAGTCAGGGAGAGTCAAAAAACAAAAAACAAAAATACAAAACAAAGAAGTGTGCGCGTAGATGAACATTAAGAAATAGCACAAAATATCAATGTTAGTGTTCTGGTGCTCAGATTACACAATAACAAGTTGTAATTAATATCAATTTATTAAACATACAGAAGACATGAAAACACATCAATTCATCATGCCCATGGGCCTACAACATAAAATTGCTTCAAATTTTTTTATGAGCAGAAGGGGATGCAATGAAACCCCAAAATAAAGCTCCATTACACCCAAATTTGACTGGAATTTAACTTTAAAACATGAGAAAGCATAAAATCCTCAATGCCAACAATTCTTGGAGGAATGGAGCTGAATACTTCAAAGAATATAAAACTGAAACAGAAACAGAAATTTTTTACTTGCATCCACATAGACCCCTTGAATCTATTGGATCAGCATCATAATTTTCTTTTCCAAATCTTTTTTAAAAAATTATCTATTACTTTCATACCTTTTTATCATGTTTGCAGCTAAGTTCGCTTAAAGGCTACTTTATGGATAGTACTTCCACATGTCCCTTTAGGCTATTCGACTCTACCACTGAACTTCTAATTATGTAATGTATTAGATATACTACACTCATTGTACCATTTGTCATAGGGCAATTCTCTCAGCAAGTGTGATAGGTGTGGCCGCTTGTGAAACCTGTGCGTGTTTTGTCAATGTCATGATAGTTGCAATGCTCTGGCCCCGGCGAGTTTCTGTAAGAGCAGTTTCCTTCCACCTTGTCACCTCCTGTTAGATAAAACTCTTCCAATATTGGGAACTGGCAGCTGATTCTACATGTATATATTGAACCAAGTAGCTACCCAATATCACCTAGTGCTGCAAGTTTGTGCGGCTCATGGGATTTTGGTTGTTCCCATTTCCAATTAAAATCATGGCCAATCAAATTTTTAGAAGAACTCAGTGCTGCCCAGTGGAATCTAGCCTGTAACCTGCGGTTACCAAGCTAAGACACTTACCACTAAACTAATATGTCATTATTATAATTTGAATATAGGTGCAACCCAAGAATTATAGAGGAATATGAGGTCCTAAGCTCCAATTAACTTTACTTCAACCAACATAAACATGACTAGAGCATGCATGAAAATTCTATGCAAAGCATGCTACAAACACTCAAACTAAATATGTAATTGAAACTTAAACATTGGTCCATCCATAGCTTACATATTTTTGCTTTGCAAGATGTTTTGATTCATCATCAGTTGCAATTGATTTCTCAAGGACTAGAGAGAATAAATAGCATTACAATTAACAGCTAGTCAAGATGTCACAGGTAACAATTAGTTTTAGGGGAGAAAACAGTTAGTTGTTGGAAAAAAAGTTAATTTTGAAGTTATAATGGCTACAATAAAAATAGCTAGTTGTAGAAATAAAAAAATAAGAAAAAATAAAAACTTTTAAAAGATATAATGGCTACAAAGCCTACAATAAGAAAGGCTAGTAGTAGGAAACAAGTAAAAACTTAATTTTAAAAGATACAATGGCTAGTTTTATGAAAAGTAAAACTATTATAAAAAACAACACTAAACAAAACAAATAAAAAGTAAACTAAATGAATTAGTTAAGAGAATATAAAAGGTTCAAGTGAAGAAACAAAAGCATAATGATATTTCAATCATAATTAAACTCACAACTTCTGGCAATATGCATTTAGATAAACATAGAACATTGTACTACCATTTAAAAAAAAGAAGTCAGTGAAAGTGAAAAGTTTAAACTAAATAGCATTTTTGTTAAAATAGACCACTAAACCAAGCAGATGAAAATAGCCTTGTTCTTGATGAACATTATTGGAATGAATTTTAGTTTCAACGGCTTCTCTAAATTTTCTATCTACAAAGTTGTTTATAGCACAAAGAACTTGAGACAATTTGAAAGTGGACTGTGAGTTTGTAGATTGTGTGGTTCAGTTGTAAGAAAATTTGAGAATGAAAAGCACTGAAAATGCTCAATTGTGAGATATCATATTTGCAACAACACGAGAAACATAAAAAGGAAACAAAGGTAGGAAAGCATCAACTCAAGCAAACTAAAAAGCACACACACAAAATGAAGGAAAGGGAGAGCTTCTTTCATTCAATGCACCTTTCACTCTTGCATTACAAATAAGAGGGGTTCGCCCCTATTTATACTTTTTGGGTGTGAGGATTTTGCCACAATTGACATGGCACAACATGAAGAGTTTTGGCCCCTATTTTATTCTTTTGGAATAGCTCTCAACGTAGCTTTCTTTTAAGCTCCAAACATTATCACACATCTAACTACTACCATGATTGATAGGACACGATATCGCATGCACCACGATATCGTGTACGCGATATTGCGGTCCGCT
>MNCI01025132.1:599479-650275 GCA_015680685.1 Gnetum montanum | reverse complement strand
GGAGTCAACTTAATATCACGTGAGATGTATCACGCCTGGAACCTGCCCCAACTTAACAAGAGCAACATTCCACAAGAGCTGGCAAACCAATCTATCACCATTCCCTTGGGATTGGTGGAGGACATCATCACCACTGTGTGTGATTGGTCTTACCCAACTGATTTCCTGGTGATTGAAGTTAACAACAACGACGGGGACTTCCCAATTATAATGGGAAGGGCATGGCTAAGCACAGTACACGCATGTCTTAGGATCCGCGATCTTTTCTTAGAAATCTCTAAGATAAACATATGTGGAAAGATCGAGAAGAGGAAAGTTTCATGCATCACATACAGTGATTCATCGGGTGATGACATGGAAGAAATGCCTCCATATAACAGGTGTGCCCACGAAACTTTGAACCAAAGATGTCTGTATGTAGCAACCACACAAGAAGTAGTAGAGACCCCGTAGTTAACAGCTCGAAGGAGCAGAAAAATGTGCATGGAACGAACTGAGGAAACCCATGCCAACAATGAAGGCATAGACACATTGGAATATGAGCGTCGCCAACTTCCATCCCTTAATTTAAGATCATCAATTGAGAGAAGTTGAACACTTCTTAGAAATTCAAACAAGCGCTCATTATTTTGGATCACTCCCTTTCCACTCAATCATGGGGGAGATGGCCACCTATGCTAATCATATGGGGCCCTCAGTTTTTTTTCGATTTTTGTTTTACACATTTTTGTTTTACAAATCTCTTTAACTTTTCTAATTTTTGTTTTACAAATTTCAATAACTTTTCTAGTTTTTGTTTTACAACATCGTTATACTTTTCCACTTTGTGTGTGTGTGTGTTCCACCCTGTAAGTTTGTCCCATAATAAGCGTTCTTCATGATGGTATGAACTATTTTCATATTGATTGCTAATGTTTGGTTTTTACCTTTAAGTCACAATGTTGATACTAAGGTATGTTTCTTTTGATATGACAGGCAATGAGTTCACTTTATCCATCCATCCACCAGTTTCTATGGTCTCTCTTGGCTTGGAAATGTACAGTCCCTTCTTAATAAGAACTTAAACGAATCGGTGACTGGGCATTTCTCAAACTAAGGAAGGACTCACGGATTGAAAAGGGTGTGAATTCAAAAGAACTTGATGCTTTTGTGTTGGTCATTTTCTTAAATGCTTGAGTGTTTCTTCTTGAGTTTTCTTGTTGTTCTGATGTTACCCAATTATCGGAAGCTGAGACAATAAAAATAAGAAGTCTTTGCATGGTGTGGTTCTCACGCATAAAAACACAAAACACCAAAAAAAAAAAAAAAACCAAGTGAGAATTCAAAGCACACCCCTTAGACAAATAAACTTGGGTTACAAGCACTAGTTATGGAACCAAAAGTGTTCCCTCTAACTAAGGCCCTTCTCGCTTCCCATTCTCTCCTTTGTTTCGTTGGAATGGTGGTGGCTCTTGGAGAGTGCATTCTTGTTATCCAAGTGGATGCTTTAACCGAATGCATTGATGCGAAGTCATTGAATGTGGTTGGTTTGAGGCTGAAGTTGAAATGAGATTTGCCAAGTCACATTAATCATAAAACACACAAGGGGCTGTACACCACCTTGTCCTTGGGATTCCATTCCATTCTCTTCTCTCCATCCTTCTCTCGATTGTTCACCTCATTGCCGGTTGTATCATTAGTGTATATATTTTGGTTGATGCATTGTTTTCTTTTTGGTAAATTCTTGTGGTTAAAACTTTAACTCTTGTTCCAAATGACATTCCCAGGCCCTACGGACTCTTTGAATGTGGGTTTGTCAAGGCATTATGGGCATGAGCCTACTTTGGGCAGGACCCACTGGCATTCCTATTTGGAACCGTAGTTAAATTCTTTCCCTTAACATTTTGCAATTAATTTTATTTTTGTTCATTTCCATCTTGACATCCACTTCATCGATGCCATAGTTGTCCCTTTTTATCTATCTTTCTTACTCCTTTTCTTTTTCCATTTTAACGCTACCGGAGGTTCGCGATTAGTCATGGGGGTACGGGGCCTGATTTTTTCGATTTTTTCCTAGCCCCAAAATTTTTGATTTTCTTCCTAACCCCTACACCTTCAATAGTTATCATTAATATATTCCCAGATCCATATCAACCATACCACAACCTAGCCAATGGACCTACACCGAAGTAAGGTATTAATTACATGATGATTCATTTACCCTTGCTAATATATGATTGTGTTGTGTGTGCAGATGGCGGACATGCAACAACAACTTGGATCTGGAGCAAACACTTGGAATGGAGCAACGTTGAAACAGCTATACAAGTAACAAGATCGATAGCGCGCTTATGGATGGACAATGAAGGCGCAATCTTGGCGTTGGCAGCAGCAACACTTCTTTCTCTCTCTCTCTCTTTCTCAGCTGCCAACTAAGGCCTGATGTCATTGTAATAAGGTGTTCACCCTTGTTGTCATGAACACCAATTTTGTCAAGTCTTGTAATAATGATCCGTTTACATGTCATCCCATTAGTTCCATTCCCCTCAATAATTCCATACCTACCTGATATTATTATAAGAAACTCGAGGATGAGTTTTCATTCAGTCATGGGGGTATGATGAGACACGATATCGCGTACGCGATATCGCGTCATCCCTTGCGATATCGCAGTCCGCCGCCAAATTTATAAATAAGAGGCGCCACTCCCCTCATTTCTCATCCTAGGCTAGAAGTAGCAAAGCTCTGGCAGTTTGATCACTCCAAAGATAGAATATTTTCCATGTGCCCGTAGTAGGAGTCCCCAAGTGAACGGATCTTTATTCGAGCAGCTTTGTACCTGAATGCAAGTTGTGTACAGCGATAAAGACGAGCTTTGTGGATAAACCTTGCAGTGCATGGAATAGGTTTTATTACATGTTATTTATTACCTGTTATTTATTACATGCAATAGCGCAGCATGAGTACGACTTCATTACGAGCATTGACGAATGTGTACGGCTAATCAAGGAATCGGCTACTCATCGCGATTAGTCTCTCTCANTAACGATTAGCGTTTGGTAGCCACAGTTGCATAGTTCAAGGTGTGTACGGTAAGTGGGAACGGATGCTGACGCTAGTTAATTTAGACTTAGTCCTTAGTTAGAGTTAGCTAGTTTCTCAACCCTTCGCTCTTAGTATAGAAGATATAAAACCATAAAAGACCAAAAAAATCATATACCTCGGACTTACTTAACCATACACCGTGACAACAACAAGTAAGTTTGGGAAGACAACGAATGATTAACCCCAAGTGTTCCATGGGGCGTTTAGGCATTTAGTCTACGAAAGTCGACCGGATCGTGCGTGCTACGCTCGTTTCGTATGGTTCGAGTGTAGGGGTACCTCGCCACTCATCAATGACCCTAAAACATGACTTCTAAACATCAAAGAATACAAACCCTGCATGGACTCAACTCAACATAGAAAAACATGCACCATGGACAAGTAAGATACCAAGGAGGAGATGAGTACACATTCACATTAGGTTGTAACCATGTATAAATTGAGATAAAGGGAATCAAATTGACTGCCAAAGTGTATGTTTAATTACACAAATATGTTGATGTCAAATATTCAAATTTAAGGGTGCCACGGGGATTCTTTTGCACTTGCCACATTGTGGGTTCTATGGAAGCACTAGAATTCAATGATCTTCTATGGGCAGTCCCTTCCTACAGTGGCGACAGTTGTCTGGAAGGCACAATTACTATGGGCAAAGGCCACAGAGGTTATGGAGCAGCGGTCTCTCTTTGAACCCTCATGGACGGAGTTCTCAAAAGAGCTCGAGTTATGGGCGGTGGTTGTGCAACTGGGCTAGGTTGACATGTTAAAACACCTGGAAGGAGAGCCAAGCTTGCCCATGCAGTAGTTCTATAACAACTGGGAAAGAACTAAAACGCAATTCCAGGGTAGGAAGATTGAGGTGTCAGTGCTAGCACTGGTTGTTGTGCTGGGGATAAATGCCGAAGGGGAGGTGGTGGCACCGGACGCTTGGGCACAACAGGACATGGTGGAATTTTTTCATAGGCCAATTCCCAAGACGGCTAGCGAACATATTAGGAAATCCAATTTACCAAACATTTGGAGGAAGGCAACGATTCTTGTGGAAAGGTATTTCGTGCAAAGAGGACACCCGCACAAACTGGTGGGCATCCACTTCATGTTTTTGAAGCATATACGACACGAAACCCCCATCAATCTGCCTTAGTTTTTCTAGGAGTCACTGTGAAGGTGGCAGCTTGAACATAACCCAAGGGTGATTCTTGCACTATGGTGCGCAAGAGTGCCAATCGTGCCGCTAGCACCAACACTAGTTTGTCAACGTAGGAGGGGCCATGGACATGGGGCCAAGACGCTGAAGATGCGAAATCACAGCACAACTTCAGATTGGGATGAGGGGCTGAGCCATTCAAAGGACAAGGCGCAAGAGCCTGCACAGACCGATGGCAACCGTACACACTTGGAGGAGTGCCATCTAGCCATCGAGAAGGTGTGATTGGAGGAGCAGGAGCAATGGCAAAGGCGGTGGGTGAATATGCACAACAAAGCCCAACAGGAGGCAAAATCCCCACTACTTCAAGACTTGCGATGGATGGAAGTGATGATCATTGAACATCAGACGAGGTTAGCGCAACTCATTGAAGAGAACAATCAAAGGTTGGCAACTAGGCCTAGCATCACAGGCACACAAACCATGGCTGATACAGGGCCATCCACGACTTCAACCAAGGCAGAGAGCATGGGGTCGACACCCAAGCTAGGCAAGATTGCAAAGGGAGGCGGATTAGGCCCAAACAAGTACACTTAGTGGTTAAACGGCTGGGGTGGGGGTTGAGTTCTAGGTGGGGTTTGGCCCTGTTGTTTTGTGTGTAATTATAGGGGCAACACAGTGGCTTAGGCTGGGCTGTGGGGGCACAGGGTTCTTGCAGTGAGGGGAGGGTTTCGGACCCAGGTTCCTGGCAGGGAATGCGGTGGCAAAAGGATTCTGATCCAAATGATTTGTATTGCTTTGGGGCATGGGATTGCTGACCCACGCTGTCCTTTTGTACAGTTTTTTTTTTTGGATGAATAGAGCTCGACTTTTTTCCAAAAAAAAAAATATTCAATTTGAGTTCTTACATTTGAAAAATTGTGTGGTTTTGCATACGTGAATAATCAAATTCCTGTGTGAGTCACTAGATACATCCCATTTATTGCTTTTTTTTTATTCCTTCAAGATTTAACCTTCAAAGGTGCAATCTATCTGGACTTAACCTTCAAAGACTTATGTTAACCAAACATGCCCTAACTGTTTCCTTTGATCTAGTAGAGGCTCATGATTTAATTTCAATTTCTCATCTTTTATTATAGCTTCAGGTGTGTGATTGGCTTTGTTCTATTTCTGTGGTGATAATCTGTTCTGCTAATAGTTTGTTCTCAATCACTGAATTTATTATTATTAATAGAGACTATAACAAATACTTTAAAGAAGAGCCATCAGAGGCCAAGAATAAATTTTTTGACCAAGGATGTGTTGATATAAGGAAATGCAAGGACAAGTTTCCAGTCTCAAAAATTTACTAAAATCAAAGCAATATGATAACGCAAAGTTCAGACAGCAGCAACCCATGCAACCCATTCGATGAGCCACTATGAATGCAATTCTTAGCCTTGAATAAATCAAGCAAGGTCCCCAAAAAATGTGTGGATTGAACAATAAGAATTGGTAAATCTGTAAGATCAAGAATAAAGATGTCAGCAGACATTCAAACTCAACCATTGACTTGGCAGTGACCTCCCAAACAATAGATGAACTTAAACTAAGTATTGGAAATGCAAAGCTAAGACCAAAATTAGAAAAGACAAACAAGATCTCTCTTTCAATCAAGTGATAATCAATAGAAGAATAAGCCCAACAATGTATGTAGAAACCCAACAACTGGTAAAACATTGTTTTGGGAATGCAACATTAGGATAAGAGGTAGAAGATAATGTAAAAGCGGGGATAATTATTTCGTGTTTTGGCTTTTCAGTTTTGTAAATTATCCGCTTATTAAAACCTATAATTTCTATATTCCATTAAGAGATCAAATATAGAAAGTACAACAAACCATGCTTGAACGCGTTATCTATGTTGGGTCACCAACCATTGCTTTACCATCAATCTTCATTAAATACATATGTTATAATAGGCCTGCTTCAATTGCAGGATAGACTTGGCCATAAACCATTCAAACGTAAAAATTCAAGGTTTGAAATAGGTTAAGAACTTACACGAAGGGTCACAACAGCATTTGGGTTCTTCTCTACTGCATACACTCTCAATTTTCTTCCTGAATCTTTGGAAGCCTGCATTATGTGCATTGTAAACTAAAAGTAAGCATAACATTTTGTAAAAATAGTGACCAACCAATTGACAGGAAAATACCTTCAGAAGAAAAATACCTGTAAGGATGCTTTAACTAGGGGTCCACGTCCAGCACCAACAACCATAAGGACCTGAATAACGTTCAAAAAATGAAAATTCTTACATCCAAAATTTTGAAAAGAAAATTAATACATCTGTATACACCATTAACTTACCGTAATTACACTCGTTGCCTTTTCATCTGGTACACGGTCAAGCAAAGCTACATGAATAGCTTTCTGGTACTGTTACAACCATAAAAAGAGTAGAATTCAATAGAACTGCCTGAAAATTATCTGTGGTTTACGTAATGCTTTAACTTGAATTTAGAATGACTAACATGGCAGTCACATTAGCAATTGGTATGTCAGTGTGGTAAAAAGAAAAAGGCAAAAATCCAACCCAGCACACCTGCAAATACTTTTCAGTATCTTTTTCAAATGTCTCATAGGTTTGAGCCTCCAAATTATCCATAAGGGGCTGTGAAAAATTGAGAGCTCAAATACGTTAGCAATTATAACTTCCTGTTTGTCAAATATAGATTTAATGTTATTACAGTAGACAAAAAACTATATGGAAAGTACCATACCTGCAATGGCGACTGTAAGTAGTCTCTGTATCCAAGCTAAGAAAGGCATAAAAAAAGTATACCAAAAATTGATATAAACAACTAATCCAGAATACATTTTATATAAATATGGCAACAATTACAGCTACTTACCTCAAAACGCTCCTGTTCGGACAAAGGTTCCATTCGCTGATAAAGATATGCAATGTATTCAAGATATGGCTTCAAAACGAATTTCTTCAACTGAGAATCTAAAACCAATTAAATTTAGGATCATAATTTGTGATTCCTAGGGAAAAAAACTCTTAAAAATGTTTGCATTTGGAATCTTAAATACCTTTGAAATCATTATCATTGTTGGCTTCTTCCGAATTTATAATTGCCTTCAACTCCACATTATGTTGGGATTCTCCAGAGAGTACAACCTGCATAAAAGTACCAAGTCATGTATCTGCACCATTTAATAGAGAAATTTATTATGATACACAGGTTAGCGTTCAGAAAACAAACTTAACATCGCAAAACTTTAACTGCTACATCATTAACTGTCACCAAGAAACCATTTTTATCGTAACACTAAAATATTGTTCTCAGCCAATAAGGCCAGACATTCGATGAGCTTGCCATTACAATGCAACAACAAAAAAAGATCACTGTTTCTAAAACAATAAGCCTTCTAAAATACATCACTTCAGAAAAGTAATCATTTAATTGAAAGATCAATTGCACCAAAAACGTTTGCAACAAAGAAGGTAAAGATTCCGTAAACAAATATCTGTCCTTCTTATGTGTAAGACCTGCTTCAATATGCCTCTTAAAACTCAAAACAATTATTTTTTGGGATTGAAAGAGAACTAAATAATAGCCTCTTAAAAGTAGCTTGTCTTGTTTCAGGCC
Source organism: Gnetum montanum (assembly GCA_015680685.1). Classification (NCBI taxonomy): domain Eukaryota; kingdom Viridiplantae; phylum Streptophyta; class Gnetopsida; order Gnetales; family Gnetaceae; genus Gnetum; species Gnetum montanum. The sequence continues at coordinate 642,404 of MNCI01025132.1, read as the reverse complement.
TTTGTTAGGATGCTAAAAGAGGGAAGTACCTCTTAAAAGTATAACTTAGAACATAACGACAAATCTGCACCTTTTTAATTTTAAGTACCTTCATATTAAGTCGCAAGCTAAATATTATATAAGTCACACAACAGCATGCATAATGAAGTTAAAAAACGTTAAAATCAAATTACACAAGAACAGGGCACTAAACTTAATGAGGGTTTTAAATGTCAAAGTCAACTGACACAAAAACAGGGCACTACATTATGGTGGCTCAAGTAAGAGGCTAGCATGAATAAACGGCAAACTCTTTGACACTTTTTAAGGAGTTAATATGTTGAATGACGTAAAATTTTTCATTTCAATGGTTACCTCAACTTGTAGCAGAACCAAATGAAATTACAAGTACTATTATTTTTCTCAAATGTTATTACAATAGTCAATAAAAAGAAAAGGTATAAGTTCAAGGATTGCAATTGTTGGGAATTTTAAAAATCCTGGACAAAAATAGCGATTGAAAGTTCGGCAGTTTTGAGTTCTGTGTCTACAAATCCCTAAAATTTAGTATAAGTAAACACTAAAATAGGAAAGCAAGCATATTAAAAACGAACCTGAACAGAATGATTAAAGAATGTTGTAATTAGTGTTTGATGACGCCTAGATAAGCATGGGTAACCACGAGCATTAGTTAGAAAGACCTGCAACATATAACAATGTAAACAAAAAAAACAAAAATTCATACTGTAGTTTTATAAACAAGTTAAGAAAGCAAACATTGTTTGCAAGAAAAGCATTATTACATTCGTTTCGACAATTGCAGCCTTCACAGGTTCCCCAGTCCAGCGCCTTACAGAATTAGGATAAGGCAAGGAACTCCTATGAAAGAAAATAAAGATACATGCTGATAGAATTAAAATCAAGGTAACATATAAGACATAGCCAAAAAACAAAGGCAATAATTTTTTTTAAATGAATTTTTAAGTGTAGAGGAACCTACAATATATCAAGTGCAATGGACAATTGATTATGGTGATCACATAATAAACGAAATGAGTTCCAAAGCTCCCATGAATCCACCTTCTGATTTTTCTGCAGTGATTCCTCCTGTTTTAAACAAAAAACCGCATAAATATTATTATTATAACAGCAAAAAAAACGTCACAAATCTTGATCGTCGGAAAATGATACAAAAGCCATTACAAAACTACACTAATCAACCAACATGTTGCTTAAACATTTCTATTCCAGTAACTCCAAATACTGTACTTAAAAAGAAATCCCATAATAGGATCTTCATTTCTGCTATACATGTGTAACGTGGTGGGAAAAAATACAGATAATCAACATTTATTCCATATTCAAAAACCAAACACAAAAATAAAGGAAAATAAACCCTACCACTTACACAAAGCCTACTCTTCAACACTCCTATACAGCTAAAGTTTACCAAACAATTTAAGGAAAAAATTTTGTAACAATTTACACAGGTCTTCAATTTCTCTTAGGTATGTTGTTTTCTATCCATGAAACTTAGAGATCCACCCAGCAGTTCCAACAATCTTGGTCAGCTTGAAGATGGCATGGCAATAGACTGAAATTAGCAGAACAGATCAAGAAAACAAAGAGTATCCATTAATGTTTTTATCACTTCCAACATTAATTTGCCATCATCGGCAAAACAAAAAGGATTTTGGAAAGCATCTGTTTCTCGCAACACTTGGATGCTTCCAAGTATGCTATTTGAACTGAAAGTAAAAATCAAATTTGAACTCTCTCCTTATTCGTAATCTAAATATTTCTCCTTTTTATTTTCAAATTAACTGTTTTCTCATCATGATACACATTCATGCCGATAATGCTCCATAATTTCATCTCCAAATTTATCAACAAGCACTATTTCAATTTAAACTCTAGGCAAATATAAACTGGTTGTGCTGCCTACTTATCTATTGCTACAGGTTACTTCTATTTGGCATTGACACCTCTGAAAGCATTCCCCTAGAAAGTATTTAAACTAAAGACCCGCTGATCTTGTTAGAACTAGTATGCATTAGGAGTCATTACATTTTTGTTTCATCAAATGTCCAAATTGTGAATATGCATTTAGAAGATTAAATATGTGTTATACTACAAGAAATAAAGCTGCAGATGGTCCTATTTACATTAGACAAAAATGCATTATCGGTTAAACTCCTGTAAGATGTTAAATTTTCATGAAATATAAAGTCATAGGCTAGATGCCCAAAAGCCATGTTTTGTTAAATGAAAAATGAAAAGTACTTGATTGGCAAACAAAAGTAGCATGTGTTACATCTCACAAATGGGGAAGACCATCAAGAGGAAAATCTTGTATTTTTAAAAATAATCTTCAAGTGGTAATTAAGGCAAAAGATTGATGAATATAATATACTTGGTTGAAGATTATCCAAAGAAAATGTTTTCTATTTATTGCTTTTTGTTACTTTCACCCATGACATGCAACATACTATGAAAAACCAAAGTTATCAAAATAATATCCTTTAATGCAAGAATTCAATCCAAGCATATTGATATTTTAGAGTGGCAGAATAATCAAGGATGGCTAGATATACAAGATTATGATCAAATTAGAAATGGATGGGAAAAAACAACGAAGGACACTATAACAAATCAAACAGGAAAGCACATGTTAAAATGGAGACAGGTCCTTACCTTATTGTTTAAATGGTATTCAAAAATTTCCATCAAGTTCAATATCTACTTTTGAAAAAGAAGGAATACGTTTATGTATTGATTTACTGCTAACTATCCCTTAAAATGTATCATGAATCATTGACTCTCAGGTTAGTGGTGAATGAATAATCTTCACATCATTTTCTATAATTTTCCATTGAAGGAAGGTATTCTAGCAATATGCGATGACAGAAAATAAAAAGACATATTACAGATATAGATACAGAATTTTTCAGCAATAGGTCCAAATTTTGTTTTAAACAAATCTGAAGCTCAGTTAGAAGACATTCTACTAAAGGCCATAAAAAATGTCATTATGCAACAAAAGTTTGTGTGTAAAAAGAAGTGGTTTGATGAAGAATGTCTACAAACAAGGTTGGTTATCAAAAATTCATGTAAGAAAGGAGCTTTAAATAAAGACGGCACAAAATTGTTTCAAGAGAAAACAAAAAACAAAACTTCTAAAAGAGAACCAAAAATATGGTGCAAATGATAAAACAAGATCCATTAAATTTTTGGAACTTTTTGGAAATAAAGCTTCTCCAAAATATGATATTCTGTTTGCACATATAACAGGTTTCTACAAAGATCTGTTTCACCACATGGCAAATAATATAACTAGTTGTATGCTCTCAAATATTTTACAGTTTACATATCATGAAGGAGTAGAGGGAACTGAAAATTTAGCTTCTAGAAATGTTGTAGATGTAGAAGGATTAAAGGCCCCATTATGCAGACTAAGGAAGAAGTTACTGATCATGATTAATTTGTAATTATTTACATCTGATTTTATCTTCTTTCTTAATAAGCATGACAGCTCTACCAATCATCCATTGTTTGGTCAAACCATTTTAAAGTCTTTCATTAGGCATTTTCCATGTCACTCTCAAAACTAACTCTCCACCACATTTTAATAATCCTTCTACAGTTATATCAACCCTATTGTAACTAATAACATTCTATGAGGCATCCTGACATAAACTACAAAAAGGCTAAATTGCATAAATAAAACTTCATATTAATTGAACATTCAATATATTTCTAATTGATCTGAGTGACTGTCAGAGATAGGGAATAATTATAATATACTTACTCCATGTTTTTCACATGTTACTGAAGTTGGCTTGCTGCATATCTCCTATGAGCTGGCTATGTCAGTTTGGATATAACTCCACAGCACCTAAAATTGGTAATGTTGCACCTATGCAAGCTCCACCCTGCCTACTTTGCCTTGCTGAGCCTTGCTTTGCTTCCTAACGCATCACCAATATGCTCCTCTAATGTCTACCCTTCTAGCTTCCCACATATGTCTGATGGAAAAATGATGGTAGAAAGCCTAAGGGTGGGTTAGCTTTTATAGGCAAGAAATCTATATTGTCGGTCTAGGAAGTCTTATGCCTAAAATTTGGTTTGGGTGTGAGATTTTCAGTTCCACGTATGTTTGATTTCATCTAAATCTCGTGAGATTTTGTGTTCATGTAGAGGGATGAGACAAAACATTTTAAATGGGAAACCAGTGCAGGTATGAGACTTATGGCATGTTTCCTATTTTAGTTCCAAAGTCTCAGGCCTAATGGTTAACTTTCTAGAAGATCCTCATCACATGCCAGTCCCCTGCTACCTAGTACAAGAGCTTAGGAGAAGGATTAACACAGCCATTCAGGGCTCGCATTAGCATTTTAAAAGGTCACCATAACTTCCGGAGTGATGATGGCTTGCTTAGCACATGCATGCACCTACCATACAAAAGATGGAGAAGAGCCGAAGCACTAGAATCAATGGCTCCATATGATTCTGGAGACAAATAAGTTCACCTAAAAAAGGATGTATCTGAAAGGGAATGCTTTTACACCTACAAACACAAAAACAGAAAAATGAGACCCCCAATTCATCAGTAAGGACAACAGACTGCTGAGGACTATGATGCAAACCAAGACATGCATAATCAACAACAATAACATGCTGAACAGGTCTACAACAAGCTAGTCGTGCCCTTGAATTACTACAATCAAAGATTAGAGATGTGAGTGAGTTGTGATTAATGCTTATATTTATGTGTTCATATTTTACCAAATACTAGTGTGTGGTATTCTCCTTCTTCCTCCTACTATTGATCTTGTCCTACTACATCTTTTCCTATACCATTCACCGAGGCTTCAATTCCCGACTTTCCCCAGGGTAGGGGCTTTAGCAGGAAAAATCAACTATTCAGCAACAAGTTGGCAAGTTGGCAATTTCCCAACTTGTTGACAAATAGTTGTAAATCAACCAAACCAACTCACTGATAGGACAACTAGTTCGACTCACCAATGTTACTTAGTTTAATATATCCTGCCTCCTATAAGTGATGGATTAAGTTCCTCAATCACATCTTGAACTTTAACTTATTGGTTGACAAACCAACAGAATTACCACTAGAGCTAAACCTCATTAGCAAAGTTTTAACATTGTTGCCCTAACCAAATAAGCAACATTAGCATTGCAGTGGACCCCTGGTGTACCATTCAAGCAATTCATGTAATGACCAATGGAAGCTTATTTCACTTAGCAATAATTACCCCTGAATTATTAACATGAGCAAAGGAGTATAACCAAAAATGTCACTCTAAATGTAACTTACAAACAATTAATATAATCAGAACATTCATTAATCTTATCAAACATTATCAAATCATAATTGATCATTTTCTTACCAATGGTCTAGCTCCATTTTCAGATACACTTTCAGAAAGGTCAAAATCTTCAAGGAGAGGAATTCTGAGCCATAACTGCCATAGCAACACAAAACTTACTTTCCAAGACCAAATCAACAACTTTAATCAAACTACTTTGACAAGCTTTTCTCTGAAAGGAAAAATGGGGGGGCGGGGAGGCGGTGGGCTGGGCTGGGCGGCGGCACGCAATACTTAACATGTCAAGTTGCTTTTAGTTTATTAAAAATAAAAATCAGAGGTAAGATTTGAACCTGCATATTTGTTAACCCCTGCAATATTTGATTGACACAACGTGCATAATTTGCACAGGACGATCCTTTTGGAGTTGGTAGAATACATGCCTGCATATCACAATTTGCAAGCTTAGAAGTTCATTCATCGACAACAAGCAATACTTGTGTACAACAAACATGATCTGAAAACCATCATTTAAATGTAAAAACCATCATTTAAATGTAACAGCATTGATAATAGACCTTTCAGGAAACTGATTTGAGGTAAATTTTCTGCGACTTACAAGGTTAATCAAAGAAGTTACATTGTAATCTAGCACAAGAAAACCCAACATTGATCCAACCAAAACTAACACATTGAAATACAAATTGTGCTTTTTTTTTTTTTTGAGTTGAAAAAAAAAAATACCTCAAAGGTATCAACAGGAAACCATCATATTGTTAATCTATAGGTTTACAAAATTGTTATTAAATTCCGTAGGTTTCATTAACAAAGACACCTTCGTTAAACCTTTTTCACAGCATTGAATCAGGCCGCAATTCACTCAACTATATAAGAACCAAATCTAGAATTTACTTTTAAAATAGAGCATGTAACAGAACGCTCTACTAATAATAAAACTAATAAGAATTCAGCGTACAAACACAAATTCCAAGAGATCCTAGAGATCAACCAAGGATCAATATTCTATTACATAATCCTCCAATCTAAGAAAAATGATAATTCATACTAAATATGATCAAGAAAATAAAAAATAATAATTTAAGCAGCCATCAATAATAATAAAAGCCAAACTTCAAGATTACAAGCAAATATAATCTTAAGTACAAATAAAATCAGAACAAATAGAAAAGATGTACCAATTTGTTTTAAAAAATAATGGAAAGCATCCTGAACATTTTTAAAAAATAAGTTAAAATATAACATTTTGAGGCCTTCATAAACATGAATGATATTATCATGAATGCTTTATGGAGCCCTGAAATGACAAGGCTTCAACACAAAACATATCATATCTCCGTTCTTATTGTAATCATAAGGCCAAAATAAAAGAATCCTTTCAAAAACATTTTCTTTTTAAATCACTCTTGAGCTATAAACAACATTGGAAATAAGTGGTATGATTTGTCAAATTCAAAAGTTATCAATGAAAAAAGAAAGACGCTAATTTTCAAATACACCATGTTTAGCTAAAATATGTAATCATTTGCAAGTGTCAAAGCACAACTGCACACACCCCAAACAAGTTTGGAAGAGAGATGGTTGAGAGGACTAAAGTGATGGTTTGCTAATCCATTGTACAGATAATCCCATATCGAGGTTTTGAATCCCTCTCTCTCATTTTAGTTACTTTGATTTAATTAAAAGAAAAAAAATCATAAAAAAACCTATAAGCTTTCTTCTTTACAGCCCAGATTATATATATAAATATTTATATGGAGATGTGCCTAATGCTTCTAAATTAATATGAAAACTTTTGATTGAGTGATTTAAGAAAATTTACTATCTATTCATAATTTCTTCTTTATTATTTATTATTTTAAAATACAAAATATATTTCTATCAAACATAAGTAAAGATGTATACATTTAGTTGAGTCAAAAACTTTTTCCAGCACGAATCTTATTTTCAGTAAATCGATTTTGTATCTGACACGAAACAATGCAACCTAACATATAATGGTATTGAAGAAAATAGAAGATACAGCATGCATAAAGGATTGCATCACATAAACAATTTACTAAGAATTCAATGAAATATAGACAATAAGAATAATCATTCTGAAGAAGCTTTAAAATCTAACAAATAGTTCATCGACAATAATAATAAAGTAAATAATATAAAAGGCCTGCATGTGATGAATTATGAAAGAGAAAACATAACACATATTTCAGCTGACTGGGAATTTTTCCTACACAAATTCTAGGATCTTTATCATCATCATCATCATCCTAGCCTTGTCCTAACAAAATAAGGAAATTCTATGGGCTTAATTGGATCATAAATAAATGGCTGGAAACATACTAGCTATTGACACCAAATCTTCTTATAATGCTTGCACATAAAACTTGAATCAGGACAATAAGAACAAAGATATAAAACATTTGTTAAAAGTCAATGGATGTTCAAAGAGTTTGTGCTTTTGTTATATACTGCAAAATCCATACAATTAAGAATCATGAAACTCTGGCTTGTAAAGTTCCAGTGACCAAGCATCTACATAGACAATAGAAAACACAATAAAAATTGATTAACTACAAGAGGTACAAATTAATGTAACTACGTTTTAGAAGCAATATGTGCATTATAGATATGTTTTTGAATTTAGTATTTGTAAAGACATGCAGGTAAGAATACAAACCTGAAGTGAGAGGTGAGCAGCCCATGCGATTTCTTGTTTTAATGTCATTTCAGAATCAAGTCTTATTTCATTATCATCAGAATCTAAATCAATCCAATGACTTATCAATCCTGTAATTTAAAGAATATGAATTAGACATGCCAAAATTCATAAATTTAGAAATTAATATAGAAAAACATTTAATCTGAAACATGACGTGAATAAGTCAAAGCAAACTGAAACAAAATTTCTAAACCAGTTTCACCATTATTATTACACATATAACAAAGGTTGGCATAAACAGCTATTCAATTTATTTATGATAAGAAGTCACTATGGGTTCATAGGTTGCAATGTAGTACACTGTATTTATAAATGAATTACTAGCATTTCCACCTAAAAAGTGAGGGACTTGAGGATGAAGCAAATTAATACAAGGCAAGACCCTATACTTGTAGAGCTGAGACATGAGTATAGAATGCAACTATCACTGCTGAAGCTTTATCCTTATTTGTTTGTTTCTCACATTTGTGTGCCCTATTCCACCTCATGCATTTATAGAAGAAAAATCTTCTCTTTAAAATTTTATGCCATGATCCTTAATGATAAAAGAGTCATCTACCGTGTTTGTGCATGTTTGTCATATGTCTGAAATGCAGACCAGATCATGAATCATTTTTCATTTCAGAGAATCCAGCTTGCAAATCATTAAGAATTGTAAGCTAGAATTGTTTAGAATTGCAATATTGAAAGAACATAAAAACTATGTGATCAGATTTCTAACAATTTTCAAAAACAGCATCATCATCATCCTAGACTTATCCCAACTACATGGGGTCAGCTATTGAATTCTTTTCTGCTATTGAATTCCTTTCTGCCATTCACTTCTATTAAGAGACAAATTAACATTAGTACCCAATTCTCAGATATCTTTCTTTTTCTTACAAACCGATTATGTTATGGTTTACCTCTTTGTTGTTTTCCTTCACCTTTAACAAAGCGACCTCTTCTAACAGGTGTACTCTCCAGTCTTCTTAGTGCATGACTAAACAGGATGATTTTCCTTAATCTCCTCATCTATGGGTGCCACCCTCAAAGTTCCCTTAATAAGAAAGTGTTGATTCAATCTTTCCTAGTGACATCCAACATCCATTTTAGCATACCCATCTCTACCACATGCACCCATTAAGTCTAACACTTTTTGATAGACCAACATTCCACACCATAAAGGATGACAGATCTAATAATTTTGAAAAACGTATGTATGTTTATTAACAAAATACAACACACAAGTCAGAATCATCTAAAATTTCTAGGAATCAAAATCATGATTCCAACACCAATCTGAATCACAATTCCAAACTGCCAAAATTGAGACAACAACCTACATTTCATAAGTATCATGTGTACACATATATATTTTAAAACCTTGTTTGGATTGCTTATTTGATTATATTTTATTATGGATGATAAACATCCATTACCATTTTCTTTTTTATTCAATTTTGCAAACATTCTATTCTCTTAGCTCATACTTATTTGATATTGTTGTGGATGAATCAACAGAAAGAAATACAAGATGAAATCCCTTTGTGTAAGTTATTTGTAGATTATATTGTGTTGGTAGATACAAGTTGACAAAATATTGCTTCTAAAATGGAGACATACTCTAGAATCAAGACTTAAAAATTAGTATTACTGGTCAATTAACAGTATCATGGTTTTTGGTTGTGTGCCCCCTACTCCTAGGACTATTGTCCTTTGCATGCTCTTGCCCCTCAGTCTTACCCAATGGGCAGTTTTTGCTCATGATCTATTGTACATATTTTGATTTTTGCTTTTAATACAAGCTTTTTGAGCCTTTGTCCAAAAAAAGCACAAAAAGTGGTGAAAAACAAATAACACTTCAAGGCCAAAAAGTCCTTCAATGCAAACAATTCCACTACCTCAATCAATGCTCCGATCAAATAGTAAATTTGATAACAAAATACAAAATAAGATTGAGGTAGGATGGTCAAAAATGAATATAGGTTTGTAGTGTTTTATTAGATAAAAGAATTTCAATAAAACTAAAGGGAAAATTTTATAGGATCTTGCCTGCAATTTTATATGGTGTTGAATAATGGACCGAACAACCAATCAGTGTGGCAGAAATATAAGTACTTAGATGGATGTTGAATGTTACAAGAAGAGATAAATTGCACAATACAGACATTAGATGAACACTTGGAGTGGCTTTTATCTCAAATAAACTATAGGAATGGCATCTTGGATGGTTTCAGCATATGAAAAGAATATCAGACAATGGACCTAATGTTGCTATGCCACTGTTCCAAGAAAGCCACCAAAAAGGAAGACAAAAAAAGATATGGGAAAAAACAATTGAAGATGATCCAAAAAAATTGCAAACAAATAAGGATCTAGCTCTTCATGCAGCCGAATAGCAAAAGAGAACTCCTGTAGCCAACCCCATTTTTTTCTTGGGACAAGGATAAGAATCTTGATCATGAAACAACTTTGTACAATGACAACAATAGAATGTTGTAATTTAGAACAGCAGTAGATGTTGCCCAATTGGCATTTTTACTCTACATGAACATTCTATTACAAACGAGACCAACACACAATAACAGAAGAATCTTTGCCTCCACTGCTAAAATTTGCACTCCTGATTTTATTACTGTTTAGCTCCTCCTAAAATATTGAAAACATTTCATTCACCAGAATTAATTGGTACATCTCTTAGAGAATAAAGCCCTATGAGGAACTTGCCTACTGCTACACCAATTTGAGACTTTAACCATCATTGAAGCATCCATGTATTTTAATTATTCTGTAAATTGATCACCTACAGTTTATCATTATTTTTTACTTGTTTCCTAAACTGGTTTATTTTTCAACAATAGAATTACTAATGTTACCTAGCATCATTTATGCAAGGAGAGAAAAATTAAACATGATGTTACCAACAAGATCCAATGTGGCTGTAGACAATCTACTTAAGTTCTATGTGACCCCAGAATCCCAACTAGATTTAATGATGATTATTATAAAACAGTAGAAAGACATGAAATCTTATATAAAAGGGAATGTTGGAAAGTACAAAATAGCTGGGATCAAAAGTTGACATGGATAACAGAGCGTTAAGAGACTAAATTATCAATCAACACCCAAGAGAAAAGCTTAGAATTGTATACACAAAAGAGAAGAAAAGCTAGCTAAGAGGGCAAACAACAAGAATTAAATAGTTAGAAAAGACATAATAAATTGCAAATGAGTAAAGATTTAGCATTGGATCTGCAAAAACTGAAGTAAGAAACTTGAAAGCTAACCCTAAATATCTGGGACAAACTATCATGACATCAATGAATTGATTTTTTATAACATAAGTATTACACATGATTAAACAAGCCTTGTTAAAATTAACTGAAGCCTTATAAGACCCTCGATGAACCTTCACGTCCAAGTTTTCGATTCCAATAATACATGTATCGAACATATCTAAATAATATAAACTTTATAAAACCAATTTCGTTAGATATGCATATGCTACCTACTCCAGCAAATACAGTTTCAAAGAAACATTTAAAATTTAAATTTACTTGCAACTCATTGCAGGTGTGTGTTTCAAAATGAACTCAATAAAGGCAACTCCAAATTTAGGCTTTATAATTGTTTTTAACTACATGTGCACGGCCTTTATACTTCACAAATTCCATTTTCGTCCCCACTATTCTTTTATCTGCTTTCCATTTTTAAGCATGTCAAGCAACTTTTACTAACGATTTTCTATTTTGTATATTCATGACTTTCCTAACATGATTCATAAAAACGATGCGACTTCCATAGAATACTAGGCCTTGTAATACACACCAACAACATGAATGTTCCACTGTGCTGGGTTCAAATCTAAGTCCGAACCAGCAAACGGAGGAACCACAAGCCCATTTTCCTCGCATGCTTGAGAAGGCCTATAACCAGGGTCAGTCTGCAATAAATAGCATCGGATATTTTAGGAAGTCTGAAAACGAATAACACAAAATTCCAATACTTTAAGAAAATAAAAACAGGCAAATGACAAAAATTGCTAGCAGAAGACTTTCCCCTCAACATCTGGAGGAGGAAAAGTTTTTCCCCTCAATATCTGAAGGCACTAAGATTTAAAAACCACATCCAGATTTTGTCCTTCCATATTTTACCCGCTGTTACCACGTGCCACGGTGGCAGGTCAAATAGTAAAACTATTACTTTTCAATATTCTTGTTTACAAGAAAACAAAATATAAAAAGGCCAACATTTCACGATATCATCTCTCTCTTCCTATGATATTGGAAAAGAGTTCGGAAATGTAATTAATGAACATGTCGCTATCCTTCGAATCCTAAACCGCATTTATTTCAAGGATGAAACTATCAATTTCCTCTGATTTTCCAGTTGATTATTCAATAGAAAATGAAATTCGTGTTGTGAATTCACAGAGGGAAAATGATAACGAAAGGCTTTCGATTTCAAACCAGGGGCATAACAACAAAATCAAAGCCGTTGTTGATGTTAAATCGAAGCGTTTCCTGGACATCGTGAGAGAAAGAAGTCTCCACGCCGCAGTAGCGCGACATGCTTTTGTCACCAGTAGCAGGTCCTAACGGCATTTTACTTAAATGGATTTGAAGCTGTCTACGGATTTTACGCTCTCTCGTTTCAGCGCTTCGTTGCTCGCAGATTGCAACGAATCTTCGGTTCTGCTGTCAGCTTAAGCCCTAACAGCGGGTTTTGAGGTTTAAGGCCTCTGCATCAAAGTACCGCCAAAGGTACTCAAAAAAGCAGTTTAACTTCGAAAATTCAAGTTAATTGGTGCAAGGTAACTATGGAACTTTTCAAGTACCGGGGTGGGGCACCTGGGGTTTAGCGTAGGTGATCACGACATTTATTTTTTGATTACCTTTTGCTTAGTGGGCCCTTATGTTTAGCCGGTCACATCTACACTCTATTGTAGGTAGGGGTTATGCTACCAGGCCCAAGTTGCCTTGCCTTGAAAAAAAAGTACAGGGAAAGGAAAGTGATGATGATCATGTTAAAGTGTTTTTTTTGTTTTTTAAGCAAATGCTAAGGTGGGTTAATAATAGGAAGGTAGGTGTCATTTAAATAATGTTAATGTTATTTCAACATGTTATTAGTATAAACATTTTTTAACAATATTTATCCTCAAGATATAAAATCAAATTACTACTTTACAAGGAGGAAGGTCCCAGTTCTAACAAGATAAGTGAAACAAATTAATTATTAATAGGGAGGAAGGCCCCAACGTTAACAAAATTTACATCACTTTTACATTCATGCTTGAACTTAAAATAGCAAAAGGATTCAAGATAGAGAACTCTAACATAATAACAATACTTATATCAACACAAGAAAGTAGTACCACTTGTGGAAAATCTTCACCTTGTTGCCTGCTATTAATCTTACATCAAGAATCTTTATCATCAACTATAATATTCTTGCCAACAAGAAAATTATTAATAATGAGTAAAGAAAATTCAAAGATTAAAACTAGTGTCAACAAGAAGGTTCTAGTTGATGGTANAACTAGTGTCAACAAGAAGGTTATAGTTGATGGTAAAGATTCTCAACATAAGATTGATAACAAGTGATGAGGAGAAGATCTTCCATAGGTGGTACTACATTCTTGCTTTGATACAAATATTGGTCTTAAGCTGCAACTCTTTATCTCAAACCGTTTTGCTATTTTAAGTTCAAGCATGGATGTTAAAAAGTGATGTAAATTTTTTTGGGATTGAGACCCTCATCCCTACTAACAAATAATTTTCTTCACTAATTTTTTCAAATTATCAATTGTAAGGTTGTACACCTAAGTCAACAATCCTAAAATTGGAAAATTTTTTCTTTCCATTTTTTTTCTTGTTGATGTCTACTCAGTGTCAAGCTTGCAACGTACTTTGAATTTTCTTTGCTCATTATTATTATTATTCTTATTAGGTTGGACAAACACCCATGATGTTGCATCCTCCCTCCACCCCCACATTTTTTAACTACATTTCTCTCTTTTGAGGTAAGGTCAGGCCAAATTTGCCTAGGATATGCCCTTAAGCTAGGGGTATAGCAATGCAAAGGCTACAAAGAGATGTTAGCCTAGTGGTACGGGTCTTGGTCTAGTAACCCCATGTCACAGGTTCAATTCTACTAGGTCGCACTAAGTTGTAAACTTCTATAAATCTTGGGGTATATCTATGTTTCAATTATTTCAAGTTCCAACACCCCCCTTCCAACAGCAAAAGTTCCAAAGAGATGCTAGAACCAAGCTTTGAACCTAGGACATTTGAGTGCAAAGCTATGCATCCCAACAATGTTACGAGATAATTTTAGATAATATATTTAATAATTAGAGAAAGGTGGTTTTCTATAAGTGATTAGCTCATTGTCTTCAGGCATCATGATATTTTTTTTAGTAATTCTTCTAATGTATCTTGTTTGAGAAATGTTTTAATGTGTACCTGTAGTCAAATATGTTGGTTTCAACACCTCCCCCTCCTTGGAAGAAGGTGTTTGGAGAATCCTTCTAAACATAATGCAATCTTCTTTTAACTTTCATCAAGGATGGCTTGCCACTACTAACTAGTCTCCTATTCTAAGGATATGTACTGTACCCAAAAAAATGTATACTATTAAACTAAAAATTCAAGTAGCTTGTTATTTATACAATTGATGAGTGGCGAGGTACCCCTACACTCAACCATGTGAATACGAGCGTTACACGCATGATCTAGTTGAACTCCACAGACAGACTAGTTGTGGCATCTAGACAGTTAGCCTTAGGTCGCAGTTCGCTATCATCCCACCTGGACTAGTATTAGCTTTGTCACGTATGGTTTAGTCCAGAGTGTATGATGTGTTTCTAACCTAATGCTACTCCTGAAGGCAATGGAAGGTAATATTAACTAAGCTAAGAGGGAAAGGGTGGGACGGACTCTAGCTAGCCTAAGTGCGATGAGCATCTGTTCCTCGATTATCCATACACACCTTGGACTTTGTGCATGACTACCACTACGATTACCAAGCGCAAATCCTAGGTATGCTACTGGGTTACCAAGTAGTCACACTTAAGTGCTTGTAATCAAGTCGTACTCATTCCGCGTTTANGGCAATAAAGATCGAGATTACTTCATCATTGTAGCATTCACTTAAATTAATTAATTATTTAATTGTTATTTACTGCTTTCCTAGTTAATCTCTCTCTCACCCTTAAACTCCTATTAAATGCGGAATGAGNCGCAGGCATACACTGGGAGGAAAAGGGTTGAGAGAAAAATGAAAACTAAAATCAAAACTAACTTCAAACTTCTAATCTAAATTCTCCCTCTAACTCCTAACTGACTCCTCTTATTTATAGATGAGGAGACAAACTACGATATCGCGTACACGCTATCATGGTGAGGCTGTGATATCGTAGTGCACTAAATGGCGACTCATCAACAATAATTTCATTTTTAAATAAATAAATTGAAACTTTGATCCAAAATATAGTAGGTGAAGAATATTTCCTATGTTTTTAATTAATAACAAGGCAAAGTTTTCATTTCTAAGTGTAGCAACCAAAGGCGTGGAGTCTTCTTTCTAAAGTACAAGGGATGAATGCCAATAATGTACAATGATTTCAAAAGGGCTTGTAAGTATATAGATTTAAACAAAGACTTTTAAAAAAATATAAGAAGAATCCCATGTTATGAAGATCAATTAAAATTAGATATGTGCAAAGAGTTTGATCTCTTGGTTGTAGCCACTAGCTTTCACTCCTCCACCAATCCTTTTGGAACTCGCTTAGTCGGACAAGAACTGTAGCTTCAAGTAATGATCATTTTTTATGTGCAAATATGTTGAATGATTTTCTTTCACCTCTACCTAAAATTCTAACAAATGAAATATGAACTAAACTAATCTTGTTCATTGTCCTTCTAGCCTTGTCCTAACAACATGGGTAAGCCATATAAGTTTTCCTTTACCATTTATATGTATCAATAGCCAAAGCTTAATATATTTGCAGTTTTTTCATATATGCTCTAATTGTTTCCTCCCATGTATTTTTGGATCTTCCCTCAAATGAGTTTTATAAAAATACAATGTCATAGCCTTTTCTATCAAAGTAGTTCTATTAATGTTGTGACTTCTTTAGTCTTTGAAAATGTTTCTACTATTAATTTCAAAATTTTAGATAGTGTTTTTTAATAGCATAAGAAAATAAGACATAACATAGTCCCTTTGAATATGGACTCAACAAGATGATTAAACCTAAGTCACATGGAAGTTAAAGAACCTACAAGAAGCATAAAGCTCATAGGTCAACAATGAAGATGAAGAAGTGTACCANTCTTTGGAACTTACATTTTTCATTCAACTAATGGATTCTTTATTCTCATGTGGGCTTCTTGTGATATTGTATTCTTCTATGAAATCTTATCTAGTTTATGGTATGTGTTGTCTTCTATGTCTTTTGTTCTTCCATATGAGGAACTTCCATTTGCTTACTCAACTTTCTTGGTTATGAGCATGCCACTTCTTATGATGGTCTTATACAATACACATAATTATATGGAAAATTTGTCTATCTTCCTGATAGTATAGTTTTTATTCTTTACTGCAAATTGGTTTGCAACTTTCATGTTCTTACATGGACATACTTTACCTTCTTTATATCTCTCACAGTTTGATTTTCATCATCCAAATTCATTCTTAGATGATGTTTTCGACTCATTGATTGTTAGGTTATGGTTGTCAAATGGACTTGATTCACACTCTTTTTTTCATTGAGTACTCTACTTGCTTTTGGACTTAGTTCATGTGGCATGGATTACCATTTTTATGTGTGTACATCATTTCTTTATTTCATGTGTCTTCTTCTNGTGGAGTGTAGGGGTACCTTGCCACTCATCAACCATAGAAGAAGACACATGAAATAAAGAAATGATGTACACACATAAAAATGGTAATCCATGCCACATGAACTAAGTCCAAAAGCAAGTAGAGTACTCAATGAAAAAAAGAGTGTGAATCAAGTCCATTTGACAACCATAACCTAACAATCAATGAGTCGAAAACATCATCTAAGAATGAATTTGGATGATGAAAATCAAACTGTGAGAGATATAAAGAAGGTAAAGTATGTCCATGTAAGAACATGAAAGTTGCAAACCAATTTGCAGTAAAGAATAAAAACTATACTATCAGGAAGATAGACAAATTTTCCATATAATTATGTGTATTGTATAAGACCATCATAAGAAGTGGCATGCTCATAACCAAGAAAGTTGAGTAAGCAAATGGAAGTTCCTCATATGGAAGAACAAAAGACATAGAAGACAACACATACCATAAACTAGATAAGATTTCATAGAAGAATACAATATCACAAGAAGCCCACATGAGAATAAAGAATCCATTAGTTGAATGAAAAATGTAAGTTCCAAAGAAACGAAACAACAACAATTCATTAGTACATAACAGATGAAAGTACAATGTAACTTGTGGAAATGTAATTACAATTTTGATATCAGTCCTAGTGGGGATAATGTTCTAGTTCTCATAATCAATTCAATAATAACATTCCATGAACCTTACATTGTACTATATTTATTTTCAAATTCTTGATATTATTGATTATTTACAAAAATTTAAATTTATTTCTTCAACACATAAACTCTAGATTTTCATGCTATCATACTACTACTTTACACATTGCTTGCATCTTTCTTCTTTTTAAACTTCATAACTAATGAGTGGCGAGGTACCCCTACACTCAACCATACGAATACGAGCATCTCACGCATGATTTGGTCAAACTCCAAGGACTAAGTGCTTACACACCCTAATGGAACACTTAAGGTTAATCAATTGTTGTCTTCCCAGACTTACTTGTATTGTCATGGTTGTATGGTTAAGTAAGCCTGAGGTGTATGATTTTTATATCTTTTTATCTTTTTAACGCCTATGCTAATAGGGGAAAGGTGAAGAGACTAAATGACTAACTTTCATTACCTATTCATTAACTAAGTTCTAATTATCCTAGCACCAGTATCCGTTCCCACTTGCCGCACACACTTTGAACTAGTGCAATGCTACTGGGATTACCAAATGCTACTTGTTACTGGGTTACCAAGCGTTACACATGTTCTTAAAGCAATCATACTGAATGCAATTAACTAGGAGAGTCAAGGGTTGAGAGAGATTAATTATCTAGGAAAGCATTTAAATAATTGACAATAATTGAATTCTATTTAGCTTAGTCCATATGCTGCAAGGTTTATCAAAAAGTTCGTCTTTATTGCTATACACAAATGTGTGCTCAGAAAGAACCATACCTTAGTATCAACATCATCACTCAAAGGTAAAAACCAAACATTAGCAACCAATGGAATACAATCCATACCATCATCAAGAGCACTTATTAGTAAACACACAAATAAATGAAAAAGCATGAATGATGTTGTAAAACAAAAATAATGAAAGTTAAAGAAATTTGCAAAACAAAAATGTGTGAAAAAAAACTTAAAAAGGAACTGAGGGCCTTGGTTGATCAGAATAGGTGGCCATCTCCCCCATGACTGAGTTGGAAGGGAGAGATCCAAAATGGTGAGCGAGGTCATCCTTTCTCCAATGTGCTATGTGCATAGACCGTTCCAGGTTCATGATAAGGTTTGTTCTGTTGCACACAGACTAGTATTCTCCTATCGGAGTACTCATTTGAATTTTCTAAGAGTTTCCAACTTCCCCCAATTGGTGTTTTCAGATTAAGGGTTGGAAGTTGGCGACACTCATACTTTAGTGCATCTATGCTTTCGACATGTGTGCACGTTGTTTCCTTAGTTAGTTCCATGCATATTGGTGAGTTGCTCTCTTGGTTAGTTGTCAACCACTGGGTGTTTTCTTGTTGTGTGGTTGCTACATACAGGCACCTTTGTATGTTAACCTCTGGTGCACATCAGTTGCATGCAGGCAATGCTAAACATTCCTGTACGTAATAATACCCTATATCACTATATGTGATGCATGGAAATTTCTTCTTCTCGATCTTCCCAGAAGTGTTTTCCTTAGATATTTCCAAGGAATGATTGCAGATTCCTAAGCATGCATTCACGAAACTTAGCCATGCCCTTCCCATTATTATTGGGAAGTTCCCTTTGTCATTGTTGACTTGTATCACTAGGAAATCAGCTGGGTATAACCAGCCACACACAGTGGTGATGAGTGACGAGGTACCCCTACACTCAACCATACAAATACGAGTGTCTCATGCGTGATTCAGTCGAACTCCAAGGACTAAGTGCTTACACACCCTAATGGAACACTTAAGGTTAATCAATCGTTGTATTCCCAAACTTACTTGTATTGTCACGGTTGTATGGTTAAGTAAGTTTGAGGTATGTGATTTTTATAACTTTTATCTTTTTAATGCCTATGCTAGTAGGGAAGGGTAAAGACACTGAGTGACTAATTATTCGCTAACTAAGTTCTAATTGTCCTAGCACCAGTATCCATTCCCACTTGCCGCACACACCCTGAACTAGTGCAATGCTACTAGGATTACCAAATGCTACTCGTTACTGGGTTACCAAGCATTACACACGTGCTTGAAGCGATTGTACTGAATGCACTTAACTAGGAGAGTAAACGGTTGAGAGAGATTAATTGTCTAAGAAAGCATTTAAACATTCAACAGTAATTAAGTCCTATTTAGCTTAGTCCATGTACTGCAAGGTTTATCAAAAATTTCATCTTTATTTCTGTATACAAATGTGTGCTTAGGTACAATTTGCTCAAATAAAGATCAATTCACTTTGAGACTCCTATTGCGGGCACATAGAAATTATTCTATCTCTGGAATGGTAAAACTGCCAGAGTTTAGCTAAGGGTCTAGATCTAGATGAGTGAATAAGGGAAAGCTGCCTCTTATTTATAGAACTAGCGACGGGCTGTGATATCGCATATGCGATATCGTGACTGATGCTATATTGCAGCTCATCATACCCCCATGACTGAATTTAAACTCGTCCTCGAGTTCCTTACAAAATATTGGGAAGGTATGGGATTATTGACTTGAATGACACTAATGGTAGATGGGGTAACATGTGAACGGATCATCATTACAGTACATGAAAAAATTTTGTGTTCATGACAACAAGAGTGAACACTATACACATTTGACATCCAGCCTTATTTGGCAGCTAAGAGAGAAGAGAGAAGAGAGAGAGAAAAGAAGAAGTCTGTGGCTATCGACGCCAAGATTGCGTTTTTCGTTGTCCATCCATAAGTGCGTCATCAATTTTGTTCCTTGCATAACTACTTCAGCACCAGTCCATTCCAAGAATTTCCTCCATATCCACTTCATTGTTGTATGATTGTCATCTGCACACACAACATAGTCTGATATTAGCAAGGGTAAATGAATCACAATGTATTTAATACCTTACCTCAGTGTAAGGTCCATTGGTTGAGTTGTGATATGGCTAATGTGGATTTGGAGATATAATACTGGTAACTACCCGGGATGTAGGGGTTAGGAGAAAATCGAAAAAATTGGACTAGGACCCCCATGACTAAGAGCGAACCTCCTGTAGTACGAGAATGGAAAAAGATAAGGAATAAGAAAGATGGAGAAAAAGAAATAACAGCAACACTGATAAAATGGATGTCAAAGATGGAGATGAACAAAATAAATGGTGATTGCAGAAATGTTTAAGGGAAAGAAATTAACGGTGCACCAAATAGGAATGCCAGTGGGTGCTCCCCAAAGCAGGCTCATGTCCTTAATGCCCTGACAATCCCACATTCAAAGAGTCCGTAGGCTCTAGAAATGTCATTTGGAAGCAAGAGTTAAATTCTTAACCACAAGAGTTTACCAACAAAAAAAAATGCATCAACCAAAATATGGACTATTGATACAACCAACAATGAGGTGAAAAATGGAGAAAGAAGGATGGCAAGGAGAGAATGGAATGGAGTCTCAAGAACAAGGTGGTGTACAGCCCCTTGTGTATTAATGGTTAATGTGACTTAGTAGATCCCATTCCAAATCTAGCCTCAAACAATCCACATCTAGTGAAAATTCACATTAATACATTCGGCCAATCCATTCACTTGAAGTAATAAGAATGTCTCCACCAAAGAGTCACCACCATTCCAATGAAATGAGAAAGGAGACAAGAAGCGAGGAAGGGCCTTAGTTAGAGGGAACATTTTTATTTAGTTCCATAACTAGTGCTTGTAGCCCAAATGAATTCTCACTATTTTTTTTTGTGTTGCATGAGAACCACACCACGCAAAGACTTATTATTTTTATTAGCTCAGCTTCCCGATAATGGAGCAGCATTGGAAGGGTAAGGAAAACCCAAGAACAGAACATCCAAGCACTCAAGAGAATGGCCAGCACAAATGCATTAAGTTCCCTTGAAATCACACCCTTTTTAGTTCTTGAGTTCTTCCTTAGTTTGAAAAATGCTCAATCACCGATTCGTTGATAGTTCCTATTATTGAGAAAGGGGACTGTACAGTTCCAAGCCAAGAGAGACCATAGAAATTTATGGATGTATGGATGAAGTGGACTCATTGCCTGTTATATCAAAAGAACCATACCTTAGTATCAACATCATAACTTAAAGGTAAAANAAAGGGAGAGATCCGAAATAGTGAGTGCTTGTTTAAATTTTTTAGAAGTGTCCAACTTCTCCCAATTGATGTTTTTAGGTTAAGGGTTGGAAGTTGGCGATGCTCTTCCTCTAATGTATCTATGCTTTCGATGTGAGTGTAAGTTGGTCCCCCAGTTCGTTCCATGCATATTGGTGAGTTGCTCTCTTGATTAGTTGTCAACCACTGGGTGTTTTCTTGTTGTGTGGTTGCTACATACAAGCATCTTTATATGTTAACCTTTGGTGCACACTGGTTGCATGCAGGCAATGCTGAACATTCATGTACACAATCACACCCTGTATCACTATATGTGATGCATGGAACTTTCTTCTTCTCAATCTTCCCATAAGTATTTTCCTTAGATATTTCTAGGGAAAGATCATGAATTCCTAGGCATGCGTTCATGGTACTTAGCCATGCCCTTCCCATTATTATTGGGAAGTCCCCCTTATCATTATTGACTTATATCACTAGGAAATTAGGTGGGTATGAGCAACCACACACAGTGGTAATGATGTCCTCCACCAGTCCCAAGGGAATAGTGATGGACTGGTTAGCCAGCTCTAAGCGAATATTGCTCTTCTTTAGTGGAGCTAGGTTCCAGGCTTTATACATTTCTTGTGATATCAAGTTGACTCTGGAACCTTAGTCTAGAAGAGCTTTACAAGGTTCATTCCCAGCAACTTGGAGATAAATCAAGGGACTTCTAGGATTAGATAATTTCCTAGGAAGGTGGCCCTCCTTGATCCAGTCAGTGACGGTATGTGTTAACATAACCGTGTGCATTGAGCCTTGTTGTTGGTTTGAAGGGAGCTCCAAAGCTTTATTTGATGGAGGAACGTTTGGAGGCTCAACCGCTTATGGTTGTAAGAGCTTGTTTAGACTGTTGGTTTTGAAGAAAGGTCTTCTCCTTGTATGGTTGTCAGAACTAGCAGTGGGTTGAAGGTTTACAGCTCTCGTAGCATTGCGTTGCTGCAGTTGAGTAGGGAGTTCCCCTTGCATCACTGGAGCGAGTGGTAGTGGAGCTATTGGTGTAAGAGTTGCGGGTGAATTTGAAGGATGGTATGCGTGTTGTGTGTCTCTCCTAGGAGAAGGAGTCCTATAGTACTCTCGAGCTTGGTAGTGATGTTGTGGGGTCATGTGACCAACAGATTCACTTGGAGAGATTGGCTGCTGCACGTAGTAGCCATATGGATCCGGTTGCCGGCAAGGGTATTGTTGCCTTGGCAGTGGTATCCCCCATGACTATGGGTATTGCCACTGCTGGTGTTGCTTAATAGGTTGTGGTGGAGTTCCACTTGGATAATACATTAGTAGTTGGTGGAACTTCCTTGGGTTACCTTGAGAATAAGGTAACCAATGGGGTGCTTGTCGTTTGCTAAGTCGTGGGTTAAGTGCATACATCCCAGACTCTTGTAGATGTGAGATTATTGGGAAACATCCCTTAGGATGGTCATATTGGCATATCTCACGTCCACCGTCATTGTCTGTATCCAAATCCACAACCTCCTCAGTGATGGTCATTTTACCCTTACCTTTGTTACATGCATGGTCCAGATCCCTCTTCTTCCTTTTATCATAATCACTACCTCGCTCCTTAGACTCCTCTACGATTTTTAGAACAGTTTCAAATCTACTATCTAAGGAGTCCCACATTTGATCTACCTTTGTCGACACTTTTGTTGTTAATTTTTGAAGCAGCAACATTTTCCTATTCACCAACTCTTCGAGTGGTGACTCATCCTCCTCCTCACAAAATCTCACTCCCCTTTTTCGGAGGGAAGGATCGCGGTTGTACTCTTCCGCACTTTCTCTCTTATGTAGCTCTCCTTATTCCTTAGCTACTTGCTCTAGCAATCTATGGATCTGTTGAGACCTAAGCTTTGATAATCTCCCTTGGGCATATGTTTCTAGGGTTCTCCTGGTTTTGTGCCTAAGCCCATCTACGAGATGGCGTAGTTGATCTCGTTGTGCATAACCATGGCCCAGGCAACAATGTAGTAATGCATAATATCGGCCCATGGTAGCATCCAAGGGTTCATGATTCCCCTACTTCCATCCTTGGATATGCTTTCGCAAGTTGGACACCCAGGAGTATGTTTGATATTTATCGTTAAACAGTTCTAGCATCGTACTCCACCTTTGAATGAATTCCAGTTCTAAGGGCTAGTGCCAGCTTTCTGCTTCTTTTATCAGTGTCCTTGGGAACAAATTTAATTTTTGCCACTCGTTCTCAATGTTCTACAAGGCACATGCATCGTGAAATGCCTGTAAATGGTTTTAAGGATCAACGTTGTATCTCCCCTCAAATCGTGGAATATTTTTCATGTCTAGTCTCTTGATCCTGCTATCTTTTTGCTGCCTTGTAGATATTCTAACAGCCTTTGTAATGTCTAACATGCTTCAGGTTGCAAGTAGGCGTTCTTCATCGACATTTCTTTCATGGTGTCTGTGATGTCTACATTGTTCCCTAGTTTCCCTTCTTTCATGCCTTAACTCTCTAGAGTGCCCTTGTCCTCGCTCTCGACTCTCTCGTCAAGGTCTCTCATTTTGCTTACCCTTATCCTCACGGTTAGGTTCCTTATGACTATGTCCTGATGTTGAAGGAGAGGGTGAATGTGAAGATGAAGGTGAAGAGGAAGGAGAACCATTGCCAGGACGATGTTTCCTACCTTCTCTTTGGTGGTCTCAACCCTGATCGTGATGACGATCAAAATGCCCACCCTTATCATGTGTCTGTGTTCCCTTGTTGAACACTTGGTGTTCATGTGGATCAGAACCAGGGTTGTGAATCGTGGAGTGAAGGTTCTGATACACCACCTCCTCACTATCGTTAGGAGGGGGAACATCATTTTGTGGAGAACCTATTGAAATAGGTTCACCACCCTTAATTTCGCTTATGACGGGCGAAGCATTATGGGGTCCTTTGCCCTTCAAAGATGTGTGGTAACTCTCCTGTTGTAAATCCCTTTGACGTTGCACTTCTGTGGGATGGTAATCCCTTGTGTCAAAACCGCATGCAACGTACTCTATGTACAATTGTGACATGCCTATTCGTGCAAGGGCATGTAGGAGCATGTTGGGGGCTGCTTTGTCTAGAGGCAACACTATGTTACCCTCCAAGTCTCTCCAACGTAGTTGTTTGTCTTGATGGAAGACAAAGGTAAAGTCGGGTATATATTCATCATGATGAATATATACCACACTGAATTGTAGAGGAACTGGCGGATTTTTGTTATGTGTGTTGTGCCGTCGACTATCTTTTGTGTGAGTCCTAGGCGGTGAAGTGCTTTTGTGTGAAGAAGAAGACATTTTTGTCTTGTTCGGTGTGCTATTTACTGTTGTCTTATTTTTCTTTTGATCAACCCTAAGTGTTCGTTCTAGATCCCAACGATATGGATGATCTCCTATGTTCTACGTAGCACACAAACAACTAAGTCTCCGGCAACGACGCCAATGATGAGTGGCGAGGTACCCCTACGCTCAACCATACGAATATGAGCGTCTCACGCATGATCCAGTTGAACTCCAAGGACTAAGTGCTTACATGCCCTAATGGAATACTTAAGGTTAATCAATAGATGTCTTCCCAAACTNAATGCACTTAACTAGGAGAGTCAAGGGTTGAGAGAGATTAATTATCTAGGAAAGCATTTAAACATTTGACAATAATTGAATCCTATTTAGCTTAGTCCATATGCTGCAAGGTTTATCAGAAAGTTCATCTTTATTATCGTACACAAATGTGTGCTCAGGTACAATTTACTTGAATAAAGATCCGTTCACTTTGAGACTCCTATTGCGGGCACATGGAAATTATTCTGACTCTGGAATGGTAAAATTGCTATAGTTTGGCTAAGGGACTAACTCTAGATGAGTGAACAAAGGAAAGCCACCTCTTATTTATAGAACTGGCGACGGGCTGCAATATCGCGTATGCGATATAGCAGGGGCCGACACGATATCGCGGCTCATCAATAACAAATCAATTGTTAATCTAACGTTATGCACAAGATTTTTCTTTAATGATAATCTAAAATAAGCATACTATTAGTTTAGACTTTTAACTATGTTTTCTCTCTCTCTTGTGTTTATGCACAAGCACATCTTATTCTTGAATAAAACACATTTTATAAGAATGAGTCGTAATAATCATCAATATATTTATAAAGCATTCGCCTTGGGATTAAATTTACGACTTGCATAAAAACTCTACATGTTTTAATCAATCATACTATGATTTAGTAATAAAAAATAGATTTATTGTTGTTAGCTCATTTTATGTTATTTTTATATTAAAGAATCAACACATGGAGATTCAATGCTCACTCGACCAAGCAAGACTCAGAAGGATTAGTGGATGAGCAAAAGCCTAATCTCTTCATGGAGTTGTACCCATTCTAAAATCTATGTTTTCCAACTTGAGAAACAAACACCTTACTATCACTCCAAATGATGGTTTCTTATATTATTTTCATATTAGTGAATAAGAATTATAATTATTTATTTTAAGCAATGCTGGTAAGTTCATGTTATAATCAATATGCCAATGAGAGGTGGCTCGAGTTGTTACCTCATTGCTAGATAATAATGTGAAAGGAAGAAGTGCTAATTATAGATTGGAAATTGTCTTGCTCACTTAATGTTTATGCTAGGATATTTTAGTTTTAAGTCATGTTTCAATTTCATGTCATGTTTACTTTTATGTCCTTTAAAGGTACAAACAATGTCTACCCTAAGTAATTTGATCTAAATAGTTCACAATCATAGGACCAATGAGAATTGCATGATGACCATAATATCAGTAGCTACGAACTAGCCACCGGAACCACCAAGGCATGCGAAGCCTCTACCATTGAGAAAAACTTGAGTCATTTGCCTTTGTCAAATTTTGTAAGGCTACAAATTTTTGTAAGAGTCAATGTGTCCAAATCTTGTCATTTTATCATGCATCAAGTTAGTCAAATAAAATTAAAATGTGATACTCAATTTCTGTAAGTCAATTAGTTAATGTAGTCATCACTTGCACAATTTTATAAATAAACTCTATTTCAATTTTATTCAACCCAAGGTATGATGAATAACCCTTTAGTCGATTGCATTGATGCATCTACATTGATGTATCTATGTTAATACAACATGATGCATTGATGCAACTATGTTAACATAGTAGCCATAAACGCCTATATAAATGCACCACCTATTGCATTTATGACATTAATTATTGTAATTGTAGTGAAGTTCTTGTAGTTTGTTTAATTGAATCTTAATAATGGTGAGCAAGTGCCACAATGTGAATTTGGGTTAATTCTATGGAGTCTTAGTTGAGTGGCATTATACCTAGACATAATTCATGATCAGCAATAAGATTGAGATTAATTCATGTTCATTATAGCACTTTGACTTAGTTTAATTTTTTTATTTGCAATTTAATTTCATTATTATTTACTTTCATACACATTTAGTTAGTAATTCACTTTCCACACACATTAATTTGGTAGAATGAGTATGATTGATTTCAAGCGTAAATACTTATTGTTAGGTAATCCCAGTAGTGCTCTTCCTTGGTATGCACAACAATTAACTCTCAATAATACAACAACAATTGTTTAAGATGTGTACCAAAAATTATGAATGGATGCACATGGCCTAGGATAGTTATTTTTTATTCAACTACATTTTAGATTAATTAGATCAAATTTCTATATTTTAATATCTAAGCATTTGCTATGTTGCTAGCCTAGGGGCATGTCCTAGGCAAACCTAGCATTTCTCTCAACAACTATTATTTTCTAAGGGCCAAGCAACATAAAAAATTTTATACCTCAAATATACTTAATCATATGAACTAAAGCTAATCAAGTATAGTTGGAAAGATAGCAACTTGTGATCAATGCTTAATAATCTAGAAACTTTGCTAGTTTACTTCATGGGTTGTTGATGAATTGTGGTTTGTCAAGTGCTGATATTGGACCCTTGATATCAGACCCTTGTTAACTAGGTGTTGATATCGAACCCCTATTATCGAGTCCCTAATATTAGGTAGAAGATATTAGGTCTGATGAGTCCCGATATTGGAGCCTCGATATCAAGTACATGATATCGTAGCCTAATAAGCGATATCAGATACGCGATATCACGATTCCTGTGTGAGCCTATAAATACACAATGGGGTGCATGGGAAAAACATAGGAATTTAGTGTTAGAATAGGATTTTTTTGTTAGTTTTTCCTCTCAAACCTTTCTCCAGTGCATGCCTGCAGTGTGATGATTGTAATTATATGGAATCTTTATTCGAGTGTGACGTACTCAAACATGCACATGACCAACAATAAAGATCGAGATTACTTCATCATTTGCAGCATTCACTTAATTTTAATTATTATTTATTGCTTTCGTAATTAATATTCTATGCCCTCATCTCCTACCCCTATTAGTAAATGCAGAATGAGTACGACTTAATCACGAGCATTTAAGTGTGACTACTTGGTATCCTAGTAGCATACCTAGGACATGCACTTGGTAATCCCAGTAGTAATACACGAGGTCCAATATGTGTACAGATGATTAAGGGACAGATGCTCATCGCACTGAGGCTAGCTTAGATACTCTTCATCCTTTCCCTCTTAGGTTAATCAAAGTTATTTTCCATTACCTCTAGGAGTAGCACTAGTTTAGGACCACATCATACACCTCACTCTAGACTAAATCATATGTGACAAAGCAAATACTAGTCTAGGTGGGAAGATAGCGAACTGCGATCGATGAGTAACTATCTAGATATGACAACTAGCTCATCTGCGGAGTTCGATCGGATTGTGCATGAACGCTCGTATTCGTATGGTTGAGTGTAGGGGTACCTTGCCACTCATCATTGGTGCCGTTGTCGAGGATGGTGCTAGTTATCTAGATTAGTTATATCATATAGGATCGTTGTAATGAAGCCTTAATGATATATCTTTTAGAAAGAAGTAATTGCAAATAAGTCACACACAACTCAAAACAATGTCTCTCTCACAAGACTATGCTAATGCCACAACTAGTGATGCAATTCATTGGAGAACCAACGAATTATATGATGAAGACAAAGTTTGGAGTACTCAAATTTATGCAGGAATTCCATATGTTTATGAGTATCCTAACGATACTCAAGGATTCTTGTCAACCAACTCTAACACCTCTAGTAAGGATGGGACAACCCATAGAACAAGGAGGCCCGAAAGGCCTAGGACCTTCTCAATAACTAACAAGAATCTATTAGGGGATGACTGGAAAACTTACAAAAGTTAGGACAAGTTTTTCAGTTCTTTCTCTTCCTCTACTCCTTCAACGTCAGATCGTGACATAGATGACTATCTTTCAAGGGATTGGTGTAGAACTAAAAATTGAGCTCACAAATAAAATCAAGAACACCAACATGAGCAAGGACAACATCATCTCAACTTGCAAACTCACAACCTACTTAGTGACGATGAACCCTTACTGGCCACTGAGAACCTAATGCCTATACAAGAGGCTATTCGAATATCCTCCAGGCATCACAAAGAAAGTTGTCTACCTAGGCTTGATTTAAACAACTTTCCCAAGTTTGCAGGAGGCTATGATTTATATCCGCAACAGCATATACAAGCCTTCTATTATGCTTGTTGATGAGTAGTGAGGTATCCTTACACTTAACCATATGAATACGAGCATCCACACACGATTTGGTCGAATTCCAAGGACTAAGTGCTTATGCACCTTTGTGGAACAAGAATGGGTTGATCAATCGTTGTCTTCCCAAGCTTACTTGTATGTTACGATTGTATGGTTAAGTAAACTTGAGGCATATTATTTTTATACTTTTTTGTGTTTTTATGTCCTGCTGCTAATGAGGGAGAAGAGAGATAACTAAGTAACTAATTTAATTTGACAACTTATTAACTAGGCTCTAACTGATCCTAACACCAATATCCATTCTCGCTTGTCGTACACATCCTGAACCAGTGCAATACTATTGGGATTACCAAACACTAATCATCACTAGGTTACCAAGTGTTACACGCATGCTCAAAGTGATCATATTGTGTGTGCTTACTTAGGAGAGTTGTAGGGTGAGAGAAAATCATTAATTAACTAAGGAAAGCATTAAGTAATAGTAATTAACATTAATTAATCTATTATGAATGCTGTAAGGTTTATCACAAAGTTCATTTTATTGCCATACACAAGGTGTGCTCAGGTACACAATGCTCAAATAAAGATCCGTTCACTTTATGACTCCTATTGGGGGCACGCAGAAATAATTCTAACTTTGAGAGGAAGAAAAGGCAAAATTTTGGGTAAGGAACTAAGACTAACTATGCAAACCAAGTGTGCCTTCCTCTTATTTATAGGCAATGAGGTAGGCTGGGATATCGTGTACGTGATATCGCATGGAAGGCCACAATATCGCGGACACGATATCGCAGCTCATCATACCCCCACGATTGAATGAAAACTCATCCTTGAGTTCCTTACAAAATATTGGGAAGAGATGGGATTATTGACTGAATGAGAACTGACAGTAATAGGGAATAATAGACTCAAAGTGCCCAATGAACGGATCAATAAACATATTACAACATTGGTGTTCACGCCCTTTGTGGTTAACACTGTACATGGATGACATCCAAACCTTCACTTGATATCTTGAAGAGAAAGAGGGAGAAAAGAAAATGAGGTGTGTTGCTGCCAATGTAGAGATTGTGCCCCTTGTTGGTTATCCATAGCCATGTGATCAAACTTGTTCCTAGGGTAAACGTTCCAGCTCCAATCCATCCCGAGTGCTTCCTCCTATTCTAGTCCATAGTTCGTGTAATTGCCATCTCCACATACAACACAATCAGGAATGAGTAAGGATAAGTAAGCCACAATGCAATTGATGCCTTGCCTCGATATAAAGCGCATTGGCTAGGTTGTGGTTATGGCAGAAACTAGGTTAGAGGTTTATTACTGATAACTACCCAAGGTGTAGGGGTTAGGCAAGTAGTAGAATGGAGAAATTGAAAAATTTGTGCTAGGGCCCCCACGACTAAGAGTAAGCCTCGAGTAGCAATAAGATGGAAAAATATAAGGAACAAGAAAGATGGGAAAAAAAGAACAATGACAACTCCAATAAAGTGGATGTGAAAGATGGGAATGAAACGAGAACTGGTTGATTGCAGATAATGTTTAAGGAAAAGAACTTAACAATTGCACCAAAAAGGAATGCTAGTGGGTCCTCCCCAAAGTAAGCTCATGCCCTTTATGCCCTGACAAACCCACACACCAAAAAGTTTGTAGGCTCTAGGAATGTTATTTGGAAGTAAGAGTTAAAAACTTACCCACAAGAATTTACCAAGGAAAAAACAATGCATCAACCAAAATATGGACTAATCATAAACCTGAAAATGAGGAGGAAAATGGAAAGAAAGATGGAGAGTAGAAATGGAATGGAATCTCAAGAGCAAAGTTGTGTAAAGTCCCTTGTGTATGTCATGGTTAATGTAACTAAGTAGAACTTATTCCAAATCCAGACTCAAACCAACCACAGTCAGTGACCTCACATCAATACACTTGGCCAATCCATCTTCTTGAAGCAACAAGAATGTCTCAACAAAGAGTCACCACCATCCCAAGGAGAGCGAGATGGAGAAGCAGGAAGCGAGAAAGGGCCTTAGTTAAAGGGAACCTTCAGGCATGGGTAACATGTCTTTCCAGTGCCATAACCAGTGCTTGTAGCCCTTATTGCTTTATTATGTCTACGGGGTGTGCTTTGAATTCCCACTTTTCTATTTTTTTCACATGAGAACCACACCATGTAAAGACTTATTTTTATTAACTTAGCTTCCTGATATTTGATCGATGGCAAAATGGTGGAAAACCCAAGAAAAAGCATCCAAGGACCCAAGAGAATGGCCAGCACAAATGCATCGAATCCCCCTTGAAGTCACATCCTTTTCAACCATTGAGCCCTTCCTTTAGTTTGAAAAATACCATGCCACCAATTTATTAAGAAGTTAATTAGAAAAAAGGGATTGTATAGTTCCAAGCTAAGGGAGACCACAGAGTTGAATGGATGAATGGACGATGTGGACTCATTGCCTGTTTTATCAAAAGAACCATATCATAATATGAGCATCCTAATTCAGAGGTAAAGACCAAACATTAGCAATCAATGATATATAATTCAATACACCATCAAGAGCACTTATTGTATGATGACTGAAAGTAAATCAACCAAACAAAGAAATAGTAAAAATGTGAATGATGGCGTAAAAAAAAAATAAGAAAGATTGAAGAAATGTGTAAAATAAAAATATGTAAAACAAAAAATACAAAAAGGACTAAGGACCTAGAATGGTTGGAATAGATGGCCATCTCCCCCATGACTAAGTTGGAAGGAGGAGATCCAAAATAGTGAGCAAGGTTGTCCACCAATAGAGGTAGTATGAGTATTGGCTATTCTAAGCTCATGGAAAGGTTTGGTTTATTGGACACTGACCAACAGTTTCTTATTCAGGCTCTCAGGTTTGTATATCATCATGGCCCCTAAAGGAAAATTTGCATGAATGACATAAGGTCCTTCCCACAACATTTGAAATTTGGTACGTTGTGGCACATGTGTGGGATTCTAGTAGAGAACCTTATGTCCCGGTTGATATTCAACTTTCCTAATTCTTAAGTCATGACGTTGTTTATTGAAGGCCTTGTGCAATTCATTAGATGACAAGGTAGCCAATTGGTTCTCATCTAGCAGGTTAAGGGTCGTCAACAGTTGTTTTTGTGCTAGATCGGGATCAAGGTTGAGGTCACATGTCATGGATACTGTACGAAGCTTAGTTTGAATGGGAAGCATTGGTAATTTACCATACACTAACTCGTAGGGAGAGTAGCCTATTGGGAGTTTTCATGGGGAGTGGTATGCCGAAAGAGCATCATTCAGTTTAGTGCTCTAGTCTTGCCTAAACTTGCTAATGGTTCTTGTTAATATCTTCGTAATCTCCCTGTTGGTGACTTTGGCTTGATCGTTTGCTTGGGGGGTGATATGGTGTAGTCAGTTTGTGCTCAACTCCATAGTGTTGCATTAATTTTCGAAAAGTTGTGCTTATGATGTGTGTACCATTATCTGAAATAAGTGCATGAGGCATACCAAACCTATTTATGATTTGTTGTTGAACAAATCATGCAGCTATAGATGATGTACAATCCTTAACAGTAGCTGCTTCTACCCATTTTGTAAGGTAATCAACGGCAACAATAATGTAAGCTTTTTCATTGGACATTGGTGTAATGGGCCCCATAAAATCAATTGCCCATATGTCAAAGGGTTCTAAAGGTTGAATCCATTGTTGTGGACCCTTCATTCTAGTAGTCATCCCCCCATCACATTGGCAGCACTCACAAGATTGGACGAGATGATGGACATCCCAAAACAATGTAGGCTAATAATATCCTGCAAGCAAGATCTTAATGGCTGTTTGTCTCTCGGTGTAATGATCCCCACAAGGACCCTCATGAGAATCTTGGAGAACTTGCAGTTGATCTTCATTAGGAACATACCATTAGACCAAGCCATTAGGACATACTTTGTAAAGTTGCCCATTGATTTCCATAAAGTACTTGGCTCGGTGAAGAAATTGTTGTTTCTTTTTAGCATCAAACCCTTGTGGTGTTTATTGTGTAAGGAGATAGGTGAGAATGCTACTATACCAATTTGTCTCCATGGTTAATTGATTATTCACTACACTTGCAAAGAGGAGTTCATCTGGGAAATAATCAGAAATTGGATACTCATCCTCTTTGTTGTCCCATTGCAACCAAGATAAATGATCAGCAACTACATTCTTGGTGCCTTTATGATCGATCATCATAAGATTGAACTCTTGTAAGATTACAAGCCATCGTATGATGTGAGGGCTTACTGTTGGTTTATTCATCAGGAACTTTATTACACTATGATCCATGTGCACGAATACCTTATAGCCCAAGACATAGTGCCTAAATTTTTCTAGTGTAAACACTACAACCATTAATTCTTTCTCTATTGTAGTGTAGTTAAGTTGTGCACCAGCGATACTTCTACTTGCTCAGTGGATGTAATAAGGACGTTTTTGATTATCTAACTATGTAAGTACGANAGTGGATGTAATAAGGATGTTTTTGATTATCTAACTATGTAAGTACGGCTCCTAAAGCATAGTTGGACACATAAGTTGTTATGTGGAATGGTCTGGACCAGTCAGGGGCTTGTAGAATGGGTGTTTCGACGAGCCTCTGTTTTAAAGTTTGGAAGGCTAGTTCACATTGCCTGGTCCATTTGAAAGGTATGTGCTTTTTCGTTAGTTCAACCAATGGTTTTGCAACCTTTGAAAAGTTCTCGATAAACCTTCTATGGTAGCTAGTGTGTCCAAGGAATGACTAGATATCTTTTACAGTTTTTGGTTGATGGGTAATTCCTTGGATAACTTTTATCTTTTTGGGGTCTACCTTTATCCCTGTTTGTGAAATTTTATGCCCTAGTACGATGCTTTCTTGGACCATCAAACAACTTTTCTACTAGTTGAGCCTTAAATTGGTTTCTACACATTGTTTTAATACTTTCTCTAACTGGTCCAAGGCTTTATCAAAGTTTGCTCTGTAGGTGGAGAAGTTGTCCATGAAGACCTCCACACCGTTTCCTATCTGTTGTTGGGATATGCTTAGAACTAATCGTTGAAACATTGCAGGGGCTTTGCACAAGCTAAATGACATCTGTTTATATGCAAATGTTCCCCAAGGACTAGTGAATGTAGTCTTGGCTTGGTCTTCTGGGGCTATTTGTATTTGGTTGTACCCACTGTACCCATCCAGAAAACTATAATAGCGATGCCCGACGATGGTGTCTAAGACTTGGTCAACGAATGGCAACGGAAAGCGGTTCTTGAATGTTGCCATGTTTAGTAGCCTAAAATCTATGCACAACCTTCATTTACCTCCCTTTTTTGGCACTATAACTAAGGGGTTAACCCATTCGCTATCAGCAATGGGATAGATGAACCTAGCTTTTAGAAGTTGTTCAATTTCTTCCTTAACTACTTGCTTCAGCTTTGGGTTCAATCGTCTCTGCAGTTGTCTTCAAGGCTTCATGAAGGGGTTGGTGTAAATTCTATGTTGGCATATCCTAGGATCTATTCTAGTTAATTCAGGATATGACCAAGCAAAGGCTTTCGACCATTTATTTATCACTTTCAATAGTCTTTCTTTTTGTTGAGGAGCAAGCTTCATGTTAATAATTATTGGCTTTCCATTTTTAAGAAATGTGTATTCCATACCAGTGGCCAATGATTGTAGCTCAAGGGGCTCTTACTTAAACTTATTAGGGAATTCCAACTTCCCCAAGTTGATATTTTCAAGGTCAAGACTTGGAAGTTGGCGATGGACTTGCCTCACTATGTCTATGCTATCGATGTAAGCGCAAGTGAAAACCTTAGTTGGTTCCATGCATATAGTCGAACTACTCTCCTAATCAACTTTCAGCCACTAGGTGCCTTCCTATCTTATGGCTGCTACATACAGGCATCTTTGTATATCAGTTACTTATGCACACTGATTGCATGCAGGCAATGTTAAACGTTGCATGAACCATGACTTCTGTATGCAATTACACCCTGAGTCATTATATGCGATGCATGGAACTTTCTTCTTCTTGATCTTTCTGAATGGATTTTCCTTTGATATTTGTATGGAAAGGTTATAGATTCCTATGTGTGCGTCAACTATGCTTAGCCATGTTCTTCCCATTATGATTGGGAAGTCCCCCTTACCATTGTTCACTTGAATCACTAGGAAGTTGGCTAGATACGACCAGCCATAAACAATGGTAACAATGTCCTCCACTAGTCCCAATAAGATAGTGATGGACTGGTCGGCCAACTCTAAATGAATGTTACTCATTTTTAGCGGAGGCAGGTTCTAGGCCTTGTACATTTCTTGAGAAATCAAGTTGACACCAGAACCTCAATCCAAAAGCGCTTTGCACAGGTTATTTCTAGCGATTTGTAGATATATCAGAGGACTCCCAGGATCAAAGAATTTCTTAGGAAGATGGCCAACTTTTATCCAATCGGTGATGACATGAGTTAACATGATCGTATGTGTTGAGAGTAATTTTTGGGTTGAAGGGAGCTCTGAAGCTTCAAGTCATAGTGAGGCGGTTAAAGAATCAGCCGCTTGTGATTGCAAGGGCTTAGTTGGACTATTGGTTCTAAAGAAAGGTCTTTTTTTCATGTGGTTGTCAGAACCAATAGTAGGTTGAGGGTTAACAACCCTTGTGGTGTTACATTGCTGCGATTGGGTAGGGATTTCACCCTACATAGCTAGAGTAAGTGGTAATGGAGTTAAGGGTGGAAGAGGTGCAGCTGGATGAGAAGGATGGTATGTTTGTGGAACATTGCCCCTAGGAGAAGGAGTTCTATAATACTCATGAGCTTGGTAGTGGGGTTGAGGCGTAACATGACCAATAGAGTTATGTGGAGAGATTGGCTGTTGCACGTAATATTCATACAGGTCAGGTTATCGGTAAGGATACTGTTGCCTTGATGGTGGCATTCCCCATGATTGTGGGTACCGCCATTTTTGATACTGCGCGATGTGGAGTTCAACTTGGATAATACGTTAAGGGTTGGTGGAACTATCTTGAGTTACCTTGAGGATAAGGTAAGCTTCAAGGTGTTTTCCTTTTGTTTAATCGTGGGTTGAGTGCATACACCCCAGACTCCTGCAGATGTGAGATTATAGGGCAACATCCCTTAGGATGGTCATATTGGCATATCTTGCATCCACTATCATTGTCTGTATCCGAATCCACAACCTCTTCAATGATGGCAACTTTGCCCTTACCCTTGTTATGTGCATGTTCAGTTTCTCTTTTTTTTTTCATTTTTCACAATCACTACTTTGCTCTCTAGACTCCTCTACTATTTTAAGAACGGTTTGAAATCTATCATCTAGGGAATCCCACACTTGGTCTACCTTTGCTGATACTTCCGATGCTAATTTTTGGATAAGTAAGGTTTTCTTATTCACCATCTCTTCAAGTGGTGACTCTTCTTCATCCTCATAGAATCTTACTCCCCTCTTTCGAAGGGAAGGATCTCTGTTATATTCCTCCACACTCTCTCTTTTCCTTAACTCACCTTCTTCTTAACAACTTGCTTCAATAATCTTTGAACTTGATGGATCCTAAGCTTAGATAGCCTCCCTTGGGCATATGTCCCAAGGGTTATTTGTGTTTCATGCCTAAGCACATCTACGAGATGGCGTAGCTGATCCCTCTACGAATAACCATGGCTAAGACAACGATGTAATAGTGCATAATAGCGACCCATGGCAGCATCCAAGGGTTCATGGCCTCCTTGTTTCCATCCTTGGATTTGCTTTCGTAGGTTGGACACTCGGGAGTACGTTTGATACTTATCGTTGAACAATTCTAACATGGTACTCCACCCACAAATGGATTTCGGTTCTAAGGACTGGTACCAACTCTCCGCTTCTTTAACTAGTGTTCATGGAAACAACTTAAGTTTTTGCCATTCGCTTTATATGTTTTGTAAGGCACATGCATCATGAAATGCTTGTAGATGATTTTGAGGATTAGCGTTGTACCCTCCTTCAAATTGTGGGATGTTGTTCATGTCCAATCTCTTGATCCTACTATCTCTTTGGTGCCTTGTTGGGATCCTAATAGCCTCAGTTATGTCTAGCATACTTTGGGTAGCAAGTAGGGGTTCATTGTGATCGTCTCGTTTGTGGCGTTTATGATGCCTACGTTGTTCCCTACTCTCCCTTCTTTCATGGTGTGTTTCTTTAGAGTGCCCTTGTCCCCTTTCTTGACTATTTTGTCTACGAATCCCGTTTTGCTTACCCTTATCCTCATGGTCTTTTTCTTTGTAACTATGTCTAGATCCTAAAGGAGAGGGTGAAGGAGATGACGAAGGTGAAGAAGAAGGGGGGTCGTCACCATGTCGATGCCTGCTTCCTTCTCTTTGGTGGTCGCAGCCCCGATTGCAGTTACGATAAGAATGTCCATCTTTGTCATGTGTTTGTATTCCTTTTTAGACCCTTTGTGTCTGTCGGTACTAGAATCTGGGTTATGGATAGTTAAGTAAAGATTCTGATACACAACCCCTTGACCAAAGTCAACAGGAGGAACATCATTGTGTGGGACGCTGACGCGATATCACAGCTCATCACCTGTGTATGGAATAATATCAATAATGGGTGGCAAAAACTTAAGCTCTTTCCTATGACACTCCTTGGCCAAGCAAAAGTGTGGTACAAATCATTAAAACCAAAATCAATTCGTAGTTGGCCAATAATGGTAGAACTCTTTACTGAACGATATCAAACCTATGCTAGAGTATCAACCTTGAGGAGACAAATCCAAGAATGGAAACAAGGGCAACATGAGACCTTGGACATGGCCTTAGAAAGATACTATTCTTTGTTAAACAAATGCCCAGGCCATGGATTCTTCGAGGAAAGGCTAATGTACCACATTATGGATGGGCTCCATAACGAGACAAGGGAAACCCTAGGGATGTATGCCCGATGTCAACTATACGAGCTACGAACCCACCAATTTCAAGAGCTTATCAAGTAGGTAGTAAAGGAAGAAGGAGAAATGGCTAAATGGGAGAATGTTGAAAAATCAAAACAGGACCAAAATCTCAATTTAACAAAGGTCCATAATCATGAAGAGGAGAAATCAACTCATCTCAAGGAGGTGGAACCATCTTTGCCAGTACAACAATTGCTAGATGAAATTAAGGCAAAGATCAACAACATGACGGAATGGATACATAAAAAATGTGAAGAATATGCCAACACTATTAGAGGTAGAACCATGATGAACCAAGAAACAGAATAGAGCACCACTAGACAATTGGAAAGAAGGGTCGAAGAGAATAAGAGCTCAACTACCAATCATACGTATTAATGTAATTTTTGTCTGTACGATCACCCTAAAGGCCAATGCCCAATCTTTTCACATTTACATGAGCATTGGGGAAGAATGTTACATCCAGAGTTCATATAAAAATATTGTGTTCAATCACAGTGGCAAAGATCCTAGTCATGTGGGAGGCCACCCTCAAATTGGTCACACCCTTTATATCATCCGAACCCAAATGCTTATCAAGTTTAGCATCTTGTTTCCCCAAATAGGTCAACATCTTCTATCTCACCACATTGTTATTATTCTCCTAAGTAGTGTCATCCCATGTCCTTTCCAACAAGATCACCACCTCATGTTCCTTATACTTCTCCTTACCCTTAATATTCTCATCATTCACCTCCTTCTACATTGCCACCAGTTGTTCCAGAAGGTTTTGCACCACAGCACCAACCCATGAATGTCACTCATGCTACTACTGTCAATAGTAGTGGAGGTCCTCCACAACATCGAAAGCGTCCTTTCTTTAGGCATGGCTATAGAAAGGGACAACATCATTCCAAGACCATTGCATTGTCCAACCTAGCACAAGTCCAACACTATGGTGCATCTTTCTCCTCGAACCCAATGCCTTGTGTTACCTTATTAGGTCCACCAATCAATACTCCAACAACCATGCGGCCTAGTGAATCTAGCCACGAAGGGAGACATATCGATCCGTGCATATCATGTTATGGTCACAGGTGCCATAGTGGGTCAGCTCCTTATCACATGATGACATCTTATAATCTGCCCCACTATTCCTACTACAATCAAGGGTATGAACCCTAATTTGGGTATATTCCTACCACCACATCAAAATACACCTGGTGGTTTGGATATGACCAAACTCCAATGTTTCCAAAATGCTTGGATCCAAATTTTCCATTTATTAATTCTAGCCATACTTAAGGGATTAGTCATGGGGGATATCCTCCATTCTAATAAGCAGAATTAATAAATAATTTTCATTTTCTTTAATTTTACAATTTTTTGTTTTCCAGTTTTTGATCTTTCAATTTGTTGTTTTATCTTTTTGAGGGTAATCTCATCGCGAAATAAAATACTCATGTGACCCGTTGGTTGTGGTGTTGTTCTATGCTATCAAGTCTTGAGTAACTAATTATTTGGATAGTAAGCCCATCACATCCACCCACCCATTCTATTAATAAGAGGTTGTACTCTAGGTATGATGATATTCTTATCATCATAAAAACTTAAAAGTAATTTTGTGCTCATTATACCCAAAGCGAAGAAGGATGGACCAAGAGGGAATGACTAGGGTGTGACATCAAGGGGACTTGTGGATTCTCTTTGGTGACATCTGTAGGAGTTACCATGCAGCTTGGGTGTACTAAGATCCTTGTAGATCTAACGAAAAATGGGAGTAAGAGTAATAAAGGTACTCAATAAAGAAACTTAATGCTGTTATGGGGGTTCCACTGGAAAGACATGTACCCATTCCTAAAGGTTGGCGATTTCTCTGGTTCACTGTTGGAAAAGACAAAGTGCCAAAGTAGCTAAAAAAAAAAACCATGCTGCCAAGCAATTCTAAAACACTCCTCCCTTGGACAAAATGCCAAGTGATCGAAAGAATGCAATGTCACTGATCGAAAGAATGGACTTGGTCTTGATTTTGGAGCGATAGGCTAATGACACATTAATCATGCCCTACACTCAAGATTCATTGTGCCCTGGATCAATTACCTCATGTCCCAATCCCTTCTACAATTCGCCTCATCTCGCTGTCCATGTATTTGTGACTTATGTCTTGTGTAGCATTGAATTCATACCTCATCATGGTGGTATCTACATGTGTGTGTTTTGTGGAACTGGTGTGGATTACATTTAACCTTTCTAGTGCCTACAGACATTTTAAGGTGTGGTTACACAAGGGCATTATAGGTTGGAACGTGCTTTAGGGAGGACCCACTTGCATGACTTTTGTAATTGGTACTTCTTGCACACCACCACATCATTTTATACCCTCCGAGTACTTCATTGCCAAATCTATTTTTTCCTTTGTCATCATTTTATCAAATATTCATCAAAACCATTACGTGTCCTTTGATGTGTCACGTAAACAAACCAGGTTTGACATTAAACTTTTAGGGAAACTTCCTTGAAAAAATTTCTAACTCTAAAATCACACTAAGCAAGGAATTCAACATTTATCAAATGTAATAAGTAAGGTATGAAATAATTGAACTTCTTTCAATAACCTTACTAACAATTGATCTTTGTGTGATTATAGATGTCCCCTAAAAGAGGACAACAAGGAGGACCTTCTCAAGGTACAACTAAACGCCTAGGGAGAGGTAGAAGCCAATGACCTCATGCAAAACATGCAGAGCAAGAGGCACAATCATTCAACATCCATCAGGGAACTCTTGTCATTGCATGATCTAGCCAAGAAAAAGGTGGAGAGGTTAGGGCCTGAGCCTATGAAGAGGAACAATGGCTATTTGCGGCATGTTATGTCAAGGCCAATCAAGTGTTCCCACAACTTTTGTGTCCATGGGAAGTGCTGACTCCATCAAACATTGGAAGATTAGCATGGATGACTCATAATCCTTGGATAGAAGAGGAGAAATATCAGGTGCTTCTTCAAGTATCAATCTCAGAAGCCTGGCACACAAGACAAAGGAAAGGCACCCATGGAGGAATCACCACCACCTGGAACCACATGAGTTCCAACAAAGTTTTGTAATTCTGTGTCTATGTCCCAATTTTTTTTGTTCAATCCCACATTACAGCATGAATAATTCCTAGTTAGTCAATAATCCCATACCTATCCACTGTGCAATCAATTGGACTCGTTCTCATTT
The DNA here is from genome assembly GCA_015680685.1 of Gnetum montanum. Taxonomy (NCBI): domain Eukaryota; kingdom Viridiplantae; phylum Streptophyta; class Gnetopsida; order Gnetales; family Gnetaceae; genus Gnetum; species Gnetum montanum. The sequence continues at coordinate 600,929 of MNCI01025132.1, read as the reverse complement.
TGTTTAACTCGAGGACGAGTTGTTATTCAGTTGTGGGGGTATGATGAATCATGGTTGTTCAAGTGCTGATATCAAACCCTTGATATCGAACTCTTGTTAACCAGGTGCTAATATTGGACCCCTGATATCGAGTACAAGATATCAGGTCTGATGAGTCCTGATATCAGACCCTCGATATCGGACCCCTGATATTGGGTACACGATATCGCGGTTCCCATGTGAGCCTATAAATACACAATGGGACGCTTGGGAGAAACATAGGAAGTTAGTGTTAGAATAGGATCTTTTTGTTAGTTTTTCCTCTCAACCCTTTCCCCAGTGCATGCCTGCAGTGTGATGATTGTAATTTTATGAAACCTTTATTCGAGTGTGATGTACTTGGACACGCACATGATTGGCAATAAAGATCAAGATTACTTCATCATTGCAGCATTCACTTAATTTTAATTATTATTTATTGCTTTCATAATTAATATTTATCTACCCTCATCTCCTACCCCTGTTAGTAAACACAGAATGAGTATGACTTAATCACAAGCATTTAAGTGTGACTACTTGGTATCCTAGTAGTGTACCTAGGACATGCGCTTGGTAATCCCATTAGTAGTACATGAGGTCCAAGATGTGTATAGATGATTAAGGGATGGATGCTCATTGCACTTAGGCTAGCTTAGACTCTCTTCACCCTTTCCCTCTTAGGTATATATCTTTTTCTTATTTATTAAATGCAATGTTGCAATCAACTTCAATGTGGGGGTGTTAAAACCCAAAATAATTGAAACATTGGTACACCCCAAGATTGATAGAACTTTATAACTCAATGCTACCTAGTAGAATTGAACCTGTGACCTAGGTTACCAGGACAAGACCTGTACTAGTAGATTAACTTCCATGTGGTTTCACATAAAATAATTATTCTAATTAGTTTAACAAGTGTAGTATTTGGAATCTATTCCTCTGTCGCAACCATAACACAAAATAATTTAGATAAAAATCATTAGTCAAATTGCACATAAAGAATGAATTATTCAATTAATTATAATATGTTGATTGTTTTCTTTCAAATTGACTATATGCTTGGGGCATCACATTAATGATGTTTTTAACTTTCTTGAAAAATATGTTGAGGCTTCGTAACAATCCAAAAAATCATTTGTGATCTCCTAGACATAATAAAAATTTCTAGTTTTTAGTTTATAGATTACTAAAGTTTGATCATTTTAAATGTTATTTTACTAGCTTCACTTTCAACTAAGTTTTTTGACTATTTGTTTGCAGGGTTATGCATTAGTTTGTTCATGTACTTTAAAAAACTATAGAAACATATAGACTTAACTCCCAAAGAAGAGCACATTTGCAGGATGTGCATATTAGGAGCCCTTGAAGATGAGTTAGAAGTTGATGAGTGGCGAGGTACCCCTACACTCAACCATATGAATACGAGCGTGTA
>MNCI01025132.1:580569-592817 GCA_015680685.1 Gnetum montanum | reverse complement strand
GAAATGAAGGGAGTGCCGCCTCTTATTTATAGATATGGCGGCTGACCATAATATCGCGTACGCGATATTGCAGGGACGGACGCGATATCGCAGGNCCGCTACGCGATATCACGGCTTGTGCATATCGCGTCTCATCAGAAGTGTTTCTTTCTTGTGCTATGACTATCCATTTGAGACAGTGTTATAATGTGAGAGCAAAAAGCCTGTATGATTTGTTTTTGATGGCCCCATTGGTGCTTGGTCAATTTGTAGAGCCTATTTTTTTTTTCATGAAAATATAATACATGTCTAATAGATGGTATGGATCTACGAAGGTAATAAAGCTTCATTTCATTTCAGATTAGACTAAAAAAGAATATAAAACTTAGCAATTTTAAAAGAAATTTTAAATTTCAAACTTACTTTAATGAATTCTTATTTTGAACTCTTTGTTTGTAGTGTTGTGTATTAGATTATTCACTTAAATTTTTTTGTGAGAAACATATAGATCGCACTAAAACAAAACTTAAACCTTACTACTATCAAAACTTTACTTTGTTGCACATAAATGTCTTGCAATGTGAGGTTCGTGCCGGGCTGAACAAATAACAGATACAGCGAAATTTACACGTTGGTGGTACGTGCATGCCCAGTAATATGGTAAAAAAGATGAAGGTAAGTTAACGTGTTTGCAACTATTTTAATAAATATTAAAATATTAATTTCTTATCGTAGTTCAGAACCTGTGAAAATTGAATTTGTGCTTTTAAAACAAACGAAGATTAAACACAATTCCCACACGACCGGCTGAGATCGCTCTCTATCGATCAGTCGTGAAAAATGTTGTAGGAACAGCGGTGATCCTCGTTATTCGATGTTATCTAATTTACATTATGGAGTCTGAAATTCATGAGTGTGAACCAACCATTTGGTTGTGAAAAAGGGTTAAAACTTCAATTTGCTGTAACATGAGCAGATTTAAAAAAGAAAAAAGAAAAAAACCAGTCAATCTGGCTCAGCTGCGTCTGTGAAATATCATATATAAATGCCAGTTAGGAAACCTTTCTTCTCTGCAAATACTTGGTTTATGTGACAGTTCCTTGAGTGGTGAGATTCCTCAGTCTTTTGCAAGACTGCGGGACCTCAAGAAGTTCAATGTTTATGAAAATCATTTGGGTGGACATGTTCCTTCCTGATTGGGAGCAGTTCACAGACTTGCATTGCTTCTCCTCGCTGCCAACAACATTCACGGTGTCATTCCTGCTCAGCTGGGCAACCTATCGTCTTCCTTGATTTCTCTCTATCTTCCGGCTAATCAGTTAACAGGTTCCATTCCTTGCTCATTTGCCAGTAGTTTCTACCGGATTGAATATTCACCAAAACGATATCACATGAGCTATTCTCCCTTGTTTAGGAAACTTCATTGCTCCTACACATCTAGCTTTATACAGTAACAATTTGCCAGGTCGTCTTCCTGCCTGGATTGGCAGCTTTAACAAATTACAGTATTTGGATTTACCTGAAAACAGATTCACTGCTAACATCCCACAGTCATGGCAGAATCTCACTAAACTCCAGGACCTTCAGTTGTCTAATCATAGATTGTCAGGAACGGCACCGTCGTTGCTAGGGACAGTCCGTACTCGACTTAGCACTTGAATACGAGCTTTCATGGAACGTACAACAATTTTGTGAATTCTAAAAATGAAAAATATGTGTTTTGTCACCAACGTGTTGATCATAGTTATTTCTAGCTATGGATCTGGCCAACAAATGGAAGCCCGTAAACTGTTGTGATTAAATTGATTTTTAATGAATTTACTTAAAATATATGTTTTTTTTTACATCTTCGGATATCGTATAGGCTATCTCAGTTTCTTTTTTAAAAAAAAAACTCTAGGAGAATATCAAGGATTCCATTAAATGCAGAAACTGCAGATAATCTTAAACTGGCCAGCAATTAGCAATTTTGTGTTGCTAAATTGTTATCTTAAAACGTGGGCGCATATATTATATTTAATAGTGATTTGTTTGATCATTTATTTTTTATTCAACTTTGATTACTGACGAGTCAACTTGGCTCGAAGAAATTTTCCCGCGAGTTAAAATTCATTGGTATTAACAAAACCAATATACATGTGCAAAAACAAAAGCTTAAAACAAATAAATGGATACGTGGTACAATCAATGTGCTTTTGCTTCTGAACTTGTCCTCTTTCTGACTATGATTCTGCTCTCACCAGCGCAATCACTGCCGGAAATCGTGGTCCAATCCACGGGTTTAGGAAAGACAGCTGCAACTGTAGTTAACACGCAAATGCAACTTTAGTTAACAATACTTAAGTCGGGCCTTTTTGCCGTAAAAAACACGCACCGACGCAAGAACTATAAGAATTATAGAAGTAACTTCCAAGTCTTCAGGACAAACTATGAAATCCAACACTTTCCCAACTTCTTTTTCAACCACAGACGAGAGGCCAAAAGAGAGGCAGCTGCGTGAACGAAGACGCAAAGTACTTGGACATGGCATGAACATAGACAGCCTTCCAAATCAAAAATGATCTCGGGCGGTTATTTAAAACTCTGCCGCTGGAAACACTCATATATCCCATTAATGAATGCCTGCGGTCTGTGTTCTATTTAGCGACCAAGTTGAAATATGATGAGCGGTAACAGCGTCAGCCACAGCAACAATGGCGGTAGCAGCAGCAGCAGGGCGGGGCCGATGGAGGAGCAACGTAAGAGGATGAGGCCAGTCATCATCCATGCTTACCCTCCCAAGATCATCAAGACGGACGCTGCCAATTTCATGAATCTCGTTCAATCTCTCACAGGCCTGCACCATCACAATCATCCTCGTCCTAATCCTCCTCCTCCTTCCCCTGCACATTCCAAGCTCAAAACTGATGAAGCCATTAACAATGCTGGAGACCAATGTCATCTGGAAGTTGATGCCGCTGCCATTGCCACTCCCCACCATGTCTAGCAGCCTCAGCCTCAGCCTCAGCCTCAGCCTCAACCTGGTTGACTACTTCCTCTAAACACCCCAAATTTGCTGTCAATGTTCTTTTGCCGGACCAAATAATTCGCCGTGTATGTTTCAATAAAATCAGACGGTTCCGTCTTCTTGCTGTGATGCAATATATGAATGAATGAAATAAAGCTTTATTACATTGAAAGACCCTGTGTGTGTATATGTGAACTACTGCGATTTAATGTGACTTATTCTGCAGCCAATCGTCATGATTTTAGAAATATTACTGTATTATTCTTTGATTTTGGTTTTTGGTTTAGATACCTAAGTTAGAAAAATATGGTCAAATGTTGAAGGAGAGAAAATTTTGCCTCACCTCAAGAATATTAAAGAGAATTGGCTTGATTCGTAAGTTTCTTATCTTATAACTAAAATTTGAATTAGATTTGGCAAGTTAATCAACAAGCTTCAATTGAGTTTATATGAATTAGATCTCACAGATTAATCAATCAGCAGGCTTAGTGTAGTTTACATTGGATGAGGATACCAAGTGGGAGATAGATTAACCTTACCAGAGATCTACAACAGTTTTTGAAGATTCCAAAAAGATAATAAAAAAAGTTTGTATGACTTATTTTTGTTACATCTAATGGTACTTTGTTAATCTAGATTATATATAACCCCATGTCTTTAAATAAGAATTATACTCTAACAAAAACTAATGATTATATGTACCTTCACATTATTTAACCAAGGGTATACTTTCATAAAACTTAAGCATTTTCTCACTCTAGATTTTATCAATCGGTTATGTGAAATGTGTCCATCATGTAAATCTTCGTGTAGTTCCTTCACTTTGGCTCATCCTCTACGGTTGCAAGTTTGTCCTTGCATTTAATCCTTATCTTTATGTTTTAGCATCATGTTGAATTTCTAATAGTTAAAAGTCCACGTTATGTTTTAAAAGTCAAAGAGTAAGTTTTATGTGCAAATGTCTAAAAGTGGAATGTTAGGGCAATGTGTCTTCATGTAATGCTCATGCTAAATGTAAAGCCCCTCAAGCTAAAAATTAAGCTTCAACCCTTACACGTAGCTCGATAAGAGCACTTTTGTTTTGAAGTTGTGGTGAATAAAAGTACTAGTTATGGTGAAAGTTCCTTAAGTTTCTTGTGTGCTATTTCTTTCTTTCGTTGCATTCTTGCAGTATAAATTTCTCAATGAAGTGATCCTCAATTTACTCTCATCCTTATATTTGTCACAATATAATTATCATAATTACTCACCCTTAATTTTCTAGAAAAAATTCTCGAGTTTCCCTCAATCTTGCATGTTATCTCACATATATTGCATGTTCTTCTAATGGTTTCAATTACACTTCTAACTTTACAAGTGATGTTTACCTCATGTTTAGATTTACAATTTCATATGAATATTATGCAAGTAAGGTTTCTATGCTCTCCATGAATGAATTTGAATGATTAAAATTCCACTGCTCATTGTTCTAACAAAAATTCTCTCATATTCCTTGACTAACAACCCTCAACATTGAGGATGCAAGATCTTTGATATATTTAAAGTTATTGCCACAAATTCCAAGTAATTTATGGGTATTTTAAAGCTCTAGTTTCAAGTCTATTCCAAATCCCCCTTTGTCTCACAAGTTTAAACCAAATTGAAATGCATATGACATAGATGCTTGAAGAATAATTAATGTATAAATGTTGCAACTAGTTTTGGACACTCAATTTCATATCTAGACCTTATATAAAGTGTTAGTTTCTTATTTGAATATCAATTAAAGTGAATTTGCATGGACATAGCATAAAACCCTTGAATTTGTTATTGAATCTCATGAAAATATGCATACATGTAATTTGTAATGTTTGACCTAAACTTTAAAGAATCTCCTCTATCATATTCATGAAGAATCAAGCCTTAATTCATCCTTAAGATTCAAATTTGAAGTTAATTATGCTTTGTTGTGTGCAATATTGTGTAAAGCATGACCTCATACTTCTCTCACGGTCTACTTGCAGTTGTTCTTGAGAGTTTTCTAAGCATATTGTGACTCATAGTCCCCCTTGTCACCACAATCATTGCCTCATATATTAGCTTGTGATCAATTTATAGATGGAATATTATAATTCACGATCGTTGTTTCTCCCTCATCATGACTCATTATACCAAGAATATGTTAGTTCACAATTTTACTAGTGATATTTTGCCTATTTGTTTCTAGTTTTGCCAAACCACTATGACCCATGCTCAAGCTCACAATCTCCACTGCAACTACCATCATACTCATGTTTAACTTGTTTTACCAATGAACCACCTTAACCAAGCTCTAATTCATGGTGCCATTTGGGGTTAGCTTTCTCAACCTATTGTATGCTCCACTCTAGTGTCACAATCTCCCTTGCAACTATCACCATGACTCATGTTATATTTTTGTTTTACCAATGAACTACCTTAACCAAGCTCTAGTTCATGGTGCTATACAGGGTTAGCTTCCTCACACCACTCCAAGCTCAACTCTAGTGAACTAAACACCTAAGGCCTATTGTGCTAACACTACACACTCTCATAGTAGTAGTAGATTATTGTTTAGTCTTTATGTTCACCAATGAAATTCTAAGATGTAATGCCATTTTCGAGTCCAACACCCTCCTAAGATGTAATGTCATTTTCAATGAGTCTCAAAATGTTACCTATTGATCCCATCTTATGCAATGCCCCTTGCAATGATGCAAGGCAACATTTTAATTAACTACTAATTCATGTGCTTCATCTTCATTCCCTAAACAAACTAACAAGTCAATCTTGTAGTTATGTTACCTTTTCAATTGATCCTAGAATGGCACTTTTGGATATATATAATGCAATGCTATTGGAATAGGTATGACTTACTCTCAAGTTAAGATAGAAGGGTAAAGTGATTCTCATTAATCACATTTTACATATGACATACATTGTGTTTATGCACTAGTTACATCATGTCCCTAATTCTCTACCCCTCTTTCTATTGCCATGTCACCTCATTGATTCATTGTAAATGTTTATTTCCAAGAATGTGAGAATGTAGAAGGAATAATTGCAATTGGCTAATACACATTCTATTGACTTGTGCTTGTTTTGACATTCGACTAGTAAGGCGTCTACAACCATCTTGATTGGAGAGGTTATTTGTGGTCAAGAGTTTGCTATGGGAAGTGCATGCTCAAATAGCCTTTGTCATTCACAACTACAACTCCATTAAAACATCACAATGCCCAAGGTGGATTTGAACTTTGATGAAAACCTTCACTTTAGAATGAATAAAATTCATCAAAATCCATAAACCTTAATGATTTGAGACATGACAATTCCCTCATTTAACCAAAACAATTTACAAAAATCTCGAACTTCAAGAAAAGTCAAAAAAAATGTGAGTTTTTGAGACTAGTCAATGTAGAGTCATTCTCTAAAAAGAAATGGTTAGAGCTAAATTAGGATCCTCCATAACTGTGATATTTCAAGAAAAAAACTTTACAGCAAATTTGTATAAGAAAAAGATATTATAGAAGTTACAAATGACATCAAACCGATGTTTGACAATGGCTGATGATGGCTGATGATTCAATGCCCAAGTGATGAATCGCTGCATTAGAGTTTGTGCTGACCACTTTTATTAATACATTTGATTTAAATAAAAAATTAATGATTTTAAAAGTAATGTTTTCAACTTTGTAAATTCTCCCCTAACTGTTCTAAATATATGAATTTAGAGTAGCATCATTCTTTCAACTGAAAGAGGGAAGGATCAAGTAGTTTAGGTTTAACATTTAGGTCGCTGCCACTCTTCACATACTTGATTGGCAAAATCTACCCATTATATTTAGAAAATTATTTAGTTTTACTTAATTCCGTAGAGGTTTACCTAGATTAATCTTTAGATTCATGTTGCGTCCACCATTTCTTTAGTTTTGTTTTTTCAAATTCTATTTAGATTTTAGCTAGGCGTAAAACTCAGCATCTCCACTGATTCAACATCTTTTAGACTCACCCAACTAAACAGGCCCTAAAACTTCCCCACCATATACATTTTGTGACTGTTTAAAAACATTTATCTGCAGGTTTGCAAGGAAAGCTTTCAATTGATATGTCTTTTCTCCACTATATTACAACATCAAACTAAAAGCAGAGAAGGAAAAATTGATAATAAGCAAATAATTACTGTATCTGCTTTTGTTGAATGCGATCAGTCTGAATCATTACAATTCTTAGCAATGATCATCACGTTTGCAGTATTTTCTGATACCTGTGTAAAGGGATGCCGTAAATTTTCTGCAATGGGTGAGGCTGTGTCTATGGTATTATGGCACAAGGCTAGTGCCTTTATTTTATTTGATTTGGCCACATCCAACATCTGATCTGCAAGAAGTGCTTTATCAAAGTAAGAAATTGCATTTTGCCAATTTCCTTGAACTATGTACAACAGGCCAAGATTATTGCAAGCAGGTGCGTAGCTAGGACAAATTTCCAGAGCCTTGGAAAACACTTGGTAGGCATCGGCAAACCTCTGTTGTTGTCTATACAAGTTTCCCAAATTTGAAAGTATTGCATGCATTTGATCAGTAGCTGCAATGCTTAGTGCCTTTTTATATACATCCTCTGCCTGAGACAATTCTTCAGAAAGATGTAATGTGATACCTGGAAAAAGCCAACAGAATTTCTTTTTTGTTATGTTAATCAATATATTCAAAAAAAAAAGAAAAAAAAAACTTATATGGCAGCTCATATGTCAAATACCATGCTACGCAAAAACAGAAAATTGACTTCTTTACTGCAAGATTTTAATCCTGTACGTTGCAGTCAGATATCTACCCTCCTTCATGGAGGAAATGGCCTAGCAGAATGAAAAATTAAGAGGGCATTTCTGTGGCTAAAATAAAATTAGCCAAATAGTGCAAGACATCAGGTATGGCCCTGTTTAAATCTGACTATTTTTCCTTAGTAGATTGTAAAAAGTTTATCTTGCAATTTCAGGACATAACAGAGATAATTACCATATTATAGCATGAAACATTGATTATGTCATAGTTTCTGAAGAATTTGCAACAGCCCCCCAGATTTGAAACAAAAACTTTGGGGTGGCCAGCTATTCCTCATGATCACAGAGGCATATCAAATTCTTCCAAAGAACTCGGCCTGGTTGCAAATCATATACCAGCATGAGCAATACCTCAGGAACATTATCCATTGTGCAGCCTGCGGACTGTGAATGGATCATGATGTATTTGTTCCCCTCTTTCTCCTTTTTGGAGCTTAGAACGTAGGGAAGGGTAGTAAGACCAGAAAGAGTATCCCTAGTTTAGCGTGCAACCCCACGGTATTTTTTATTTGTAAACTCTTTTACAGGTTATGGGTGGGGAAGATGAGCCCAATTTTACCAGGAGGGCCAGCTGGTCCTTGTCTTCCCCATTTTGTCATTGTACACGCAATGTGCAGTTTCTCTTAATAGAATCCTTCCTGAGTTCACTCAAGAAAATGTTAATTTATAATTAATTATTCACACTTCACAACCTTCAACGTGAATTATTAACGTATCATAAATTCTAACTAGAACAGATGTAAAAATCGTAAAATAATTTAATAGTTTAATCAATTATATAAAAATGTACTGTTAATCACAACAGAGCACGTCATACCTTAAACATTACACTGACACAACTAATTTAGGAAAGAAAAAGCTTACACACATTTATCCTTGCCTATAGCATTATTACGTTATACGTTATAGCACACAGGACACAACATTAACCTGATTGATGTAAGTAAACTGTTCTAACCATTAAGGTTAAGATTTATCCACCATTCAAGTCTTATTTCAATGTTACGACATAAATTCCTGACGTTTTCTTAAAATAATCTTGCTTAACAAAAAGAACACAACTAATATTACATGAAATGGAACATTTTAAAATATTGCAATCAAATTACCACATAAAAAGACTGCAATATTTATTATGTTGGTTAAAAGACTACAATGAACACGATACCTAGATTTGACCAGGCTGAACTGCAAGAATTTTGAAGCTTTATTGCTGTTTTAAAATAATTTTGAGCATCCTTAAATTGCATCTTGCATAGTGTATGTAGGCCAAGCTGATGCCAATGAACAGCATCAGATGGGTCTTCCTCTATGGCCTGTCAACAAGAATGTAAATAATTATATAAAAAGAATTTCTGACCCTGCACGTATTTGGTAAACTACAATTATATACTAAACATAATATCTAAACACCATTTTTTGAAATTTATTAAATGAGGAATCTTCAAGAAAGGACATATAGTGCTTCACATTGAAAATATAACTCTAATACTCTATTAAATATTTAGACTTGAATTTGTTTTAAAGCTCATATATATTTGTAGATGTGCCTAATGCTTCAAAGTTAATATAGAGACTTTCAATTGTGTTATTTAAGCATACTTGCTATTTATTTACAATTTCTTGCTAATTATTTATTATTTTAAGATAGGAAAGATATATTTTTATTGATGAATAAGGGTGACAAAGTCTAACATTATTTTACAATAATACTATGAAATTAATGAAATTTGTATCTATGGTTTATTTTATTTTGGAATTTTGTTGAAATTTTTAATTTATTGAATATTTAATTAATAAAAATACATAAAAAATTCCAAGTTGTCAAATTACACTCGAATTTGGTGGACTAACTCAATTTTATATGTAGAGTATAGATCTATAATCAGTTTCTTGATTTGACTTCCAAATTTTAAGATTTTAATATTAAACAATTAAAAAAGCATCCTGTGGACCCATAGTATCTTTGGTTCGATTAAAATAGTAATTTTTATCTAGGCAACTATGGCATGTTTGTGTTCGTTTTGATCAGCTCAACATGTATAATGTTGAATATATAAAAAGTTTAATATCAATGAATTTTGCTACTCAAAATATAGGAATTGTTTGTCCAAGTTGAATCAGCTGAATCATAAAGGTGTGTGTTTCGAGCCATTGTTGCATCTTAATTATTCTTAATTATTGATGGGTGTTTGTAGTCTTGGCTTGGACAAGTTGAGGTTTATTTCATGAGGGCATGTGGGATCTCTTATGAATTGTGAGTCATGCATAAAATCTTTCATAAGTCATGGATTTGAATTTTGGGCATGAAAGCATTTGGCTTATGAGTTGCTTTTTGTTTAGCATGTGCACTTGACATTTCATGATTTTGTGATCATTATTAACAAACGTTCCCCATTATTTTATCTTCATATCCCTTGTGGGGGCTACAAGGGCTTAGCCTATGAAGGTGCTTGATGGTGTTAACCCCCCAACACTCCCCTCCTCCCATTTTATCCAACCCTAGTGTTCTTTTTGCGAGGGCTCCAAGATGTTGTAGGGTTAGAGGTACCTTGTATGTGATAGCTAGATGGCCAAAGGGTCCATTAAGTACTCATTAAAATGGAAAGAAATTATGCATATTGATTATTGGTTGTCTTTTGCATGATGGAAAGCGAGGTACACGTTTTGTTTTGTTAAGCACTTTCATAATTAGTTGTAAAGGGATTTGTTAAGAAAGTCCTAAAAATTTGAGGCGGTCTTGTACTAGCGTCGCCACGCGCTCCATCTCGTGCAACCTTTGCTCCCATGCCTATGCCCCATAGAAGTTGGTCAGCCAAATCCCCTGGGAGGGGATATGGACTGTCATGGTCCATTGTGAGGAGTCAACCAGTGTCATGTTGCAGCGGGCTAGGATAGCAAGACCCCCTGCTTGACCCATGCAAGGGTGCACGTGGACTTTCTACCCATCCCAAAAGAGATGGTGTGATTCTGTTGCCTGCAGCTTGGTCTCTTGGAGGCATATCACACACTTCATCACGAACAATTTTCCTTAGGGTATTTCTTTTATAGGGTGTACCCTATCCCCTATAGTTCCAGTTGAAGATCTTCATGTATGCCCAGATGAGCGGCGTTGGTAGACCTCCCAGAGAGTTGTCTGTAATCCCAAATCAATATTCCGTTGAGCTTGTTTAGCCCTGGAGAGACTCTCACATGGGCATTCAGGGTGCCCCCCCCCTTCCTCCCCACACAACCGGGCTACAACCTGAGTCCTTGGATGCAGACTCCTTCTCCAGGATCTAACGAAATGTGGTGCTCCCCCTCACCATGTTGACCCATTCGCCCAGGGGGGGGAGCACTATCCTTGGCATCGTTGGGTTGGTTGATGATGGTGGTGAGGTGTGGGGGGGTGTTGGTGTCAAGGTTGTGGGGGGATAGGTGAAAGTCGCAGTGGAGAGAGACATGGGACAATGGAGGGTCATTTGGGGGGTGGGGGGGGTGTGTGCGGTTGATCTAGTGGCGGGTTCGGTCGGCCTTTACGTCCCACTGTGACTCAATCCCCGCCCTCAACCAGCTGTCGAACCTCGTCCCGCACTCACGTTGGCCGGACCCTCCGAAACCGATAGTCAGCCTCCTAGTGACTGGGTTTCTTGCAGCACGCACAACCTCCACCCTTGCCCTCGGGCTTTCAGTCCTGGTTCCATGCTTGGCTCTGCCTCCAGGTTTTCAAACTCAACCTAAAGGTGTTCCTCCCCTCCTAGGAGCTCCAATACAATTTCCCGGATGAGCCACACGCAGAATTGGGCGAAACCCATCCACGCCATAGACTACGTGACCCTATCGAAAGTGATGAACTCCCCAAAGAACCCCGCCATCCGTTCCAGGAACTCCAGGTTCCACATCTCCCATGGAATCCCAAACACCCTTATCCACACCAGGGCCCGAGCAAACAAGTCTGTCTCGCGGTGCACCCCCAGTCACCAAGGGGTTAAAGCCAGCCCCCGAGCACCATAGAACCACGGTCCCCCCCAGCAACATCGTGACCCTAGCCTGCTGGGTCAGAAAGATGAACAGTAGTAACTCCTCGGACAGGCTTCGGACCTCCACCTATCCAACCTTCTAGTTTTTGTGTACCCACCTGCAGATTAACTCCATCCACGGGTAGGCGCCTAGGGACACAAACTGGCCAATGAGGCTCCATTGCATGGTCCAGACTCCCTTCATCGGGGGTCTGCTGACCTGGAGGCGCATGGTGCTGTCGATATGGGAGTGTGCCTCAATCTCCCCATTTGGTGCTTGATATGCGTCCCCCCCGATGGTCCTGCATGGCCCTCACCGGGTCCTTCCTGCTTTCCATCTGTTCACCGCCGCTCGTGTGTCCCACGGTAAGGCCCGGGTTTGCGGGTCCTGCTCCAGTGTTGGCCAATTTACCTGTGTTCGCACCCC
>MNCI01025132.1:545616-580397 GCA_015680685.1 Gnetum montanum | reverse complement strand
GTAAAAGTTTCTAAGATGCAATAAAAAATCTAAGCTGCAAAATCGTATACAAAGTCAATGAGGTGGAGTAACTGCTCCAACATATTATATACTATGCTCTTGATATGTGTAGATAAAGACAAAAGATGTACTAACAGCTAAAATGGAATTCACGTTTCTGTTTGTTAACGTTTTCCATTATTTAAACAGCTATATACAACAAATCTTTGACAAGTATTCTATTAACTAGTTGGTTTTCATACATTATGAAATAGCCAATGGTGTTGTATCTTAACAGTAGTTCAATCTTTACTTTGAACAATATTTTTGGAATGAACGTACGGGGATCTACTTTAATACCTCCATAAAGCAAAATTAGAGTGTTAAGAGGCTTCAAGGACGTAATGCATGAGTGGCTAAGGTTTCATCCCTGAAATCTTAAGTTGCAGGATTATTATCCTTGTGGAATTCAAAGAAAAACAACTTAAATCAACATGTACCTGCTGTAAGGTATACAAAGTTCTTTCCTCCAATGATTTCAAATCAATTTCCCCTTCTTCAAATGCAGCAGCAGATTCATGTTGTTCTTTTTCAACTAATGCTAAGCCTCCCCATGCAAGACATGGTTCAACAATGGACAGATCAGTCTCCCTTAAAATGGAAGCCATTTCATACGCTGCAACAGAGAGTTGCAAAGTTGGATTCTGGAACAACTGTGCATCTTTGACCCGATGCATTGCTATAGCATATCTAACGGAGACTCTGTTGGACTCAAATTTTGCGGCCTGAATGATGCATCACCACAATCTCATTACAAATTCAAATAAAATATTTTCAATGAAAATCAAAATTTAACCATACAAAAAGAGGAAAACAATTTGCATTACTTTACTGTTGGGCAGATTGCCCAAAACCACTTGCATAAACAAATCATTTTTTTTTGTATCTCAGAAGTTGATAAAAATTATTTATTTCTTTTTTTTTCTTCTCTAGGATCTTTTATTTTGTTTTGTTCTTTTTTTTTTCTTTTTTTTTTTTGTGGGTTTGGCCTCCCCTCATTCCCAATAAATAAAGAGGCATCTTGGCTCTTTATGCATTTTTAGAAGAGCAGGGGATACCGTGCCATTTTAAGGAGAGAAGTGAGGAGCAGCAGATACAGGATCACTGTTCCTTTCTCTAAAAGGAGCTTCTGTCTATTGAGATTTCCTTACAAATTCACAAGGAAGATGATGTTCCTTTCTTCGTTTCTTGAGGATGTGTTCCTAATGCTGCTTCTTTGCTGATATAACGTACAAAAAGCAAACAAAGTGCTTGAAGAAGAAGAGTTCAATATCATCCTATCCTCAAAGTTCCCTATCCCCTCTTATAAGCCCAATCTGTATTAGATTGGTGAGATGTCCCAAAGCCAAGAAACAGGAAATAACATCTATGCCAGGAAAGAGAAATTAACACAATAGAGTGGGTATTTAACTACCTAAATCCGCTCTCTAACAAAACTAAGGAAATGGCCTGAAGGACCCTAAGCCCTAGCAAGAGGCAACAACATCCTTGAACAAAAATACAAAAGGACAAGGTTGCCATAAAGTTAAAGGAAGAACAGAACAAATATAGTTGGGTTTCTCTATCCGATGTAGTTAGTCAACAGTCCATCACTGCACGCTAGTTTTTATTACACTAAAAGCCTTCTTGATGCATTGGGGCTTTGCCTGTCATTTGTCTCTCTCCTTAGGGGAAACGTGGTGGGCCTTGTGAAGATGAAGAGATGCTGTCTAGTGCTTAAGCCAAGCCTTGATGCTATAGGTAGTCAAATTCTTATTAAGTTGCAATTAGATGTTGGAGCATTTCCCATTTCAATCTAGAGCTTAGTTGTGCCTCCAAATTCTTCAAAGGGTCTCTCCATCTCTCTCCTCTCCTTCTTTGCCTACCTCCTAAGATCCTCTTTGTGCTCCCTCTAACAATCTTCATGTTCCTTCTTACCATCTTCCTTAGCCCACTACCTCTCCTCCTATTCTCCTCAACGACTCTTCCGGTTTGTCTCCTGCCACATGTGAGGTTTCTCCTCCACTCTAGCCAACTCCTCATGGAACTCCTTCCTAACCAATTTATGTGGAATCAAAAGATCGATTTGCCTTCTCTAATGGACCTCACATTTCAAATGTGGCTTTTTGGATCTCTGCCCTAGCATATTCCTCAACCTCATATTTCATCTACGCCTCAGAATCATGCATGTAGTTCTCTGCTTGAGCTTTTACTACTGCTTTAATCTCCTCCTTGATATAAGCTTCCATCTTGTACCTGACCTCCTTTGTAACCTGCATTGTGGATGTTGCTTAAGCCCAACGGTTGCCTTAGGTGAGGCATATGGCTTGCCAAAATCACTGACCATGTCCAGGGCAGACCTGGTAAAGTCCTTGAGCTCAAGAGTCCCAACATGAACCCCTTGACCGTTGATGGAAGAGGCCTTAGACAAGTAGATAGAGTTAGGAGTTATTCCAACCAAGGCTTTTTTAGTCCAACGAGGCATGGTCAACTCATCTAAGGCCTCTTTTGTTAGTGGTCAGGGGGTTGGGGTATTCCCAAAATGGAATATATGATAGTTGGCTAAAGCTTATTGATTGTATCCAGACGCAATAGTAAGCCTATATCACCCTAGTGCACTATAAGTAAAACTGATGGGAGGTGAGAGCACAATCTTCTACCTTTTGGAAAAGAATTTGCAAAGTAAAGTTTAACTCAAACGGTCTGGGGAGATACCTCCCCTCACATCTAAATCCAATGATAAAGCTATGTATAGGCAACTTCCTAACTAGAAAAATAAATGGTGTGACATGATACCAAAGGAAATTAAATTTTCCCCTAGTTGTATAGGCACAAAAAGATTTTAAAAGGGATGTCCTTCATCAGTAGGGATTTAATACACATACCACATGTCCATTCTGTACAATGACCCAGAAAATTACAAGTCACCGCACACTACATTTTCCTTGGGATATGGCCATCTATTTCATGCACTGCCAAGGCATTCACAATGATGTAAATCCCATGGTAATAGAGTGAATTTGAAAGGCAAGAAATAGCTACATGCTTGGTGGTTCCGATTTCCTCTCCATCTGTGGTCACAATGGAGGCTCTTTAAAACTGAAACTAAGGTTTTACTTATGCCCACTAAAACTCTCTGGATCTGTCAGACTAGTTTTAGAATTCCTTTTATGAAAATTTTTTGGTACATAAGTCATGTAGCCAACTGGAATTGCCTATGACCTGGGTTTTCCAGGCCAAAGCTTTCTATGATTAATAGAACTCATTGCCACTATGTAGGTGCGCCTAACCTTTGAGTGGAGCAGAAAACAGACTGGTTCCAGAACAATGTTTAGCTCCAGCCACTGGTCATGAACATAGGCTATGCAGACTTCCTTCTATGGCTTAAGGGTTATAGGGACCTTAGCTCATCCCAAGGTGAGATAATACAATTTTCAGAGGAAGAGAAATCCCACTAACGAAGGATGCAATTGCCCAGATGATGAAAATACCTAAGGATCGGAACTTTTGAGGCTGCCTAGCTGTAGGCTGCAAGATGCCACAGATTTTGTACCTTCCAGTGCCCTTAAACATGGACATGTTCTTTTGATGTGAGTTCATTTAAAAATCATAGATGTCATTTGCAATTTTATTTCTTGCTGCTATAAGGTTTCTTTCTTTTTCTTGACTTTCCATCATACTGTAACAATTCCATTTATTCCCCTAGAGTTATGTCTGATTTTTAGAGCGTAGAAATCTAATGTTACTATTGTCATGAAACTGCAATTAGAAAGTGAAGATATCTCCTAGGATCATCCCTGTTATGCCACTTTCAAGTGTCCTGATTCATTGTCTTGCAGATTGGATGGTAATGTAATAATGTAATTGTACTGCACATTGTTCAATTTAATGGTTAATTAATTATTTAAAACATAATTCCATTAATTGTACATAATTTGTTTGATGATGGTCTGTTGCCTCAGAAAGTGAGTTTTTATTATTTTTTCCCACTTTTTTTTTGAGATAATGTTTGGGATTATATTACTGAAAAATAAGACTGTACATGAAGATTTACAGCAAAGGAAAAACAGGGAGATCTCCCCTCTAGCCAAAACCCAAAAACAGGAGCCCAGCAACACAAAACCATTAAAGTATCCAGGCTGAATCCTGGACTCAATTGCAAAAACGCCCCTCTCGAAACTAACCCAAATTTCAAAACTTGGGTATTAAGAATCACCCCCCTCCCCATGCTCCAGCATAATCTAACACAGGCCAAAAGACAAAGAAAAACCAAAGAAAGGACGCCCATGTCCCAAGCATCCCTCCCCAACCACCCGCTACAAATGTTTAGGGAGTGTGTGGTAGGCACAATCTGGCATTTCTTGGTGATGGATAGCATTTAGCGTATCCCGGTGTTATTTTGAATCAATGAAGGTCGCGGCTTCTTGAAATTCCTTAAATGCTATCTCCTTCCTTGTCTACTCAGCAGTCAACCTTGCCCATCTGGATGAAGCTTGAGCAAGGAACGACAAATATGCCATTGGAGCGCAAACCACGTGGTCTTGCAATTGATATCTATAGTCACATAAGGGCATTGGCCCACCCTCATCCAGCTCTGTGTATTTTGGGTGTGGGTCCGGTCAATCAGTTGACTAATCGACGCAACTTCTTCATGCTCCTGCTCCCGAGCAACTGTCTCTAGCCATTCACGTTCTTGTCGCTCCTCTTCATGTTCCATTTCCTCCCTAATATGGGCCCAAAGCTTGTCCACCAAGGCAGCTTCAGAACTCTTCACATGCAATGCTTGTTGCCTTAACATCTCCTTCTCTCTTTCTTGGAATACGCATGTCGGAAAGCCTCATCCCATCTAGCTTCCCAAGCCCTCCGCTCCTTAGCCTTGGCTTTAGCCATTGCCTCCTCCACGACCCTACTTAAATCAGCAGTGGCTTCCTCAACATTGATTGACCCTAGCCCATCAAGATCCACAACACTTTGAATCGCCATCCTAGACATTGGGCCCGACCCCCACCGTGAAACCTTCTGTCTCAAGTACATCGTTGTGCATGGAGCAACAAGCTTGTGATCTGGAACCCTCATAGTTTGTCCTTGCGGCTCCCCTAACGAGGCCGCCCTCCAAATTGCAAGGATCAGCCGTAAGTGTCGACCTCTCCTCTACTGATGGAGAACATCTAGAACAAAACTTGGGTAGGTTGATTGGCTGTTCCAAATGCATGCATTTCAAAAACGCAAAATGGGTACTCTGCAACTTGGAAGCATTTCTAGATTGGACAAAAAACCTCTTGACCAGCTTAGCCGCATGTCTTTAGATCACCTGCAGGACAAACTTTGGGACTTGCCCACTCTTGGTACCTAGCACTTCCCTGGTAAAAACATATCAACATCATGCAACCCATGTGTCCCATGGCCGGGGTCCCCAGGTACAGTGCCAATGTTGCTTCTGTCAGCACGATCCTAGTCCCCCTAAATTCCGTTGTGTCTCCCCGCCAATTCGCAGAGAAAGCATCGTCAACTAGTGTTAGGTCTCCTACCAGCTGCAGCAGAAGCTTGGCCCACCCGAAACGCTCAACTAAACACCACAAGGGCTCATTCACTTGATATACCACACACACCAGCTCAAAAGTAGACATAACTCCCATGGCTGAAAGGAGTTCTTGTCATGCATGCTCAGCTTTGTGGATAATTTGCGCTAGAATCGAGATGCTTTGTCGTTTGAAAAGGCACAATTACAAATTTTCCAAGCCTCCCATAAAATAAGCACTGCTTTCGAGTCCTTCATCAATTGCATCGACCCATGCAAACCCACCACTTGCCACATGTCCTTTATGTATGGGCATTGTAACACAAAGTGAACTTCCATCTCAAGACCCCTAGCACAAAAGGGGCATACATCATTAATGTTTAATTTTCGTCGCTTTAATAATGCACGTACCTGCAGAGCATTGTGTTCAATGAGCCAAATAAAGACTTTAATCTTCTTTGGCAATTGCCCCTTCTAGACTTGTTTCCAACCCTCCACCCTCTTGATAAGTTGTTTGGGAGACTCCCCCATTAAATCCCATGCCATAGCAAACTGTGCATGGTCGCAAAGTGTCCTCCAAAAATCCGAGTCATGTGGCCCCACCTGCCAACATTTGTATTTTCGTGCCATGATCTGCATCCACAACGCAAACCCCTCCTCATGCTGCAACAACTGTCCGATTAGCCGTTGGCACCCCATTAACAACTCATCTTCAAAATTAAAAATGCCAAGACCCCTGCCTCACAAGGCCACACAACAATGTCCCATCTAATTAAGTGCATTCTGCCACCCCCTCTACCCCTCAACCACACAAAATTGCAAATTACTTGATTAATTTTATGAACAACAGCCTGTGGAGGCATACCAACTGAAGCCACAAAATGTCCAATAGCCGAAAGCACCCCTGAAGCTAGAGTAACTCTTCCCTTCCTTGCGAGGAAGTAGTTAACCTAGTATCCCACCCGTGTTTCCAATATCTGAATTAGCGTGTTCCAGGTAGACTTCCTCCCCCATTGAAATAAACAGATCCCCAAATAAGCTTCTTTAGGGGATCCAGGCAAGATACCCAGAATCTGCGATATTCAACCACTCACCCTGGGATCAACATTGACATAGTGTGTCAAGGACTTCCCCCTATTTATTTCCAGTCCAATTTTAAAAGCCAGATGCTTAAGGGCCTGATTAATTCTTTGCGCCTATGGAACCCCTGCTTTGGACAACAACATGGTATCGGTAGCATAGTGTTCTGATAGACATTCCACCCATATAATCTTCAAACCTTGCACCCCTACCTCCTTACAATAGAATTTAAGGAGGTCCATCGTGATTATGAAGAGCAACGGTGAAAGCGGATCTCCCTATCTCAACCCCCGACCAAGGGATAAGAACCCCCACAATCTCCCCCCAATATCAAAAGAGAAAGCAACAATCTTTTGAATGTGAATACATAGGCTAATGAAAAGAGGATCAAACCCTTTCTATTGCATAATAGCAAAGAGTGCCTCCCAACTAACCGTATTGTAAGCCTTAGTGATGTTAGGTTTCAAGCACAGGTCAGGAAACTTCACGGTACACAAGGCGTGAAAGACCTTCTGCATTAGCACAATTTGGTCTTGTAGGTAGCGACCCTAAACAAAACCAACTTGATTCTCACCCACGACTTTCAGCAGAATAGGAACCGGCCTTCAAACAAGCATCTTTGAGAAAATTCTGATTAGGATGGTACAGACCACAATGGGTTTGAAATGAGCTAGTTTAGAGGCATTTGTTATTTTGGGTATACAAACAATTCTGGAATAGTTAATCTCTCATCTTACTTGTTTTCTGGCTAGCATCAAATTAAAAGCATCAAGAAGGTTTTGCCCAAGGATATTAGTGAACTTGAAAAATTCAATGAGCCATCCATCAAGTCTAGGAGCTTTACCACCCTTCATGGAACCCATCGCATCGTTTAATTCTTGCATGGTAAATGGTGCTAGGAGCTGATTATTATCCTCCGCATTCAGTACCCTTGGTATCCTAATAGAGATCGACAACGTGTGTTGCTTCCCCCAAATCCTTCCCCAATACTCTCCCATCAATTGGGTCACTTGATTGAGATCCTCCACATATGCACCATCCTTAATCAGATGATGCGCCTTCTTGCTTTGCCCCCTAGACTTGGCCGCTGAAAAGAAGAACCACGTTTGTCGATCACCTTCCTGAAGCCAACGAGTTTGCGACTGTTGTTGCCAATATGTCTCCTCTTCCAAATCCACTTCTTGTAACTGCTTCAGGACATCTGCTTCCTCATCATGCAAATCGACACCCAACTCCTGTCGTGATTGAATTTACTTTAGCTAGGCTTGGAGACCACCCCGACAATTCCAAAATGAAAATTTATCAGCCACTATTTGCAATCGAATAGCCCACTTTAGCCGCAGTAATCCATCCCACAGAAAATTCCAAGGGTCCACCCTATCCCCTCAATAATCCCCCTAAATTTCTTCAACCAAGGGATGCAACCAGG
Organism: Gnetum montanum; assembly: GCA_015680685.1. Taxonomy (NCBI): domain Eukaryota; kingdom Viridiplantae; phylum Streptophyta; class Gnetopsida; order Gnetales; family Gnetaceae; genus Gnetum; species Gnetum montanum. The sequence goes on along the minus strand of MNCI01025132.1, from coordinate 572,352 downwards.
GCTTAAGCAACCATGAGACTTCGAAACGAAGTGGGGGAGGAGGCCCCTGATGGGGTTTGCCAAGGGAGCAAAAGATAGAACAATGGTTAGATGCCTGTCATTCCTTACTAGAAACATGCACATCAAAGCACAGTAAGAGCTCAATGCTAATCCAAACACAATCAATCCTAGAGAGAACTTGGTCTTGTCCCCGTCTTCTATTACTCCACGTGAACTGATAGTTCACAATATCCATGTCAACCAGAGAGTGAAGCTCTAGGAAATTTTGGAACTCCTAGGCCCCAAGGGAAACAAAGCAGTCTATCCCCAACTTCTCCCAAGGATGCAGGCGCTGATTGAAATTCCCAACAATAAGCCAAGCCGCTTGTTAGGAACCAATGCTGCCACCCTCTCCAATTCTTGCAGCTGAAGTTCCCAAACTTGGGCCCCATAGAAGTTAGTCAACTAGATGCCTACTGAAGGCAAAATCACAGTAATGCTCCAAATAGACGAATCAATCAAGGTCATCTAGGATTCCGCCAAAATCGCTAGACCCCTCATAGGCCCTTGACATGGCATGAGCTGCAAATTCCATCCCTCCCATCGAAGGTGAAACACCTCTGCACTCTGTAGCTTTGTTTTGTGTAGACAAATAACCTCACAGTCCTCAGTGTGCATAATCTCTTTTATAGGGTGTACGTTGACCCAGATAGTTCCATGAAAGAACTTTCATGGATGACCCGCATTATGCCTTTGGTAGACCTCTTTGAAGGTCTGCTGGGTCCCCAAATCAATATCCAACTATGTCTGCTTGTCGTGAGCAAGCTAATTGGAAGGTTGGCCAAGTTTCCCTGAACCAGGCGAAAAGGTTCCAACGTCCTCTGGCCCAATAGGAAAGGTTCCCGAGTCCACAAGCTTGGCTAGTGTCAAATCTAGCATGCTGGGCATGGGTCCCCCTCAAACAAATGAAACCCAATCACCCAATGGGGGGAGCTCCACCCCCTTTTTGGTTGGGGAGCCGGCCGGGGATGGGATAGAAGGCTTCTGTTCCCCCTTCCCCAACCCTCTTCCCCGACCATTGTCCCCCACCACCGACACCTTCATTTCCTTCAAACCAGCTGGTTGGGTTTGTGGGCGCCCCCTGCGCCCCATTCGAATCCACTAGCCATCATGCACAATGCCTTTAATTTCAATGAACTTGTAATATCAATGGCCCCACCCCTTATAAGTTTGCTACCATATGTTCATAATTCTATTCTTCAAATTCATGGTTACTCTTGCGATTGTTCTTCAGCTGTTGACTGAACTATTTTGTTGATGAGTAATGATTAGTGATTTTCATCTTAGTTGTTGAACTCTAACGTACTTTGATTGTTGTTTACTGAGATTCCCAGTTCTTGATTGTTGTCCAAACATGTACTTTATGTACTAATGCTTCTTTGCTCATTTATTTTAATAGGTATTTCAAACAGGATCATTTAAACTAACACAACAATCACTCACGTTACTGTACAGTGTTAAGAAAAAGTGTATGAGTTAACCTGCTCTAAGTATCGCCATGTATTTTTGTAATCACCATGGAGTGAACATGCTAAAGCAAGGTTCGCCCACAAATGACCTGCTCTGGGATCTACTTTGATAGCACTTGCAAAACAACTTTGTGCTACTTTGGCAACTTCAACTTGAGTGGAATAACCACCACTGTTTATTCGAGCTCCAGAACCTGCACGCAAGGGAAATAGTTTAGAAACAGTCTTTCAAAATAAACCAGACTATGATAAAATGAAAATCAAAACTTTTAGGATAAGCAATTTAGTAAATTCTTAATTTATAGAAGCAATCTTGATTCAGGAATTCACTTTTGGCCAAAGAGGGCTAGGATACACTCCAAAAACACCAACTCTATCTGTCACAGATTTCACATGTTCCGCCTTAATCAAACCACAACTATGAAAATGACTGCAGTCGAAAGGTATCTTAACCTGCACAGATTGAACACATGATCATCACCCAGACCCACAGTGCGTATCCTACTAAGTAGGGTCCTAGGAAGGGTGGTAGGTGAGCGAAAGCCTAACCTCTTTGAGTGGCTGCACCCAAGCTCAAACCCAGGTCTTTGACTTGAGAAATGAGCACCTTAACATCACTCCAAATGAACATATCTATTAAGAAATTTTCATACACAATCTGTGACTAATTGTCTGAGCAAGTTTTAACCTTTCATGTAGCTGACATTTTTCAGAATATTAAGTATTGATTTTGTTTTTTAATTGCTTTTCTTATCGCTACAAGCTTAAATCAAGACATCCTCTGGAATACATGTCATTTGAAAAGAAAGGAAAGCAAAAGAATCATCTGGCAACTGAAGCTTCAGATAATTGTTTCAAGGATCAGAGATCAAATGAACAAATGTTTACTTCAACAAATGGGCAGACCCCTTCTGCATGCCGGTGTTTGTTATCCTACAATGTAAAGTACATCTCTGTGCATAGTTTACCTGATAAAGGAATTTAATCCAACCAATTCAAACACGCCAGAACATTAGTCCGATGAACAGGAAGAGTCAGATGACGGTTTGAGTAAGCCTAAGGGTACAACAGAATGAACAGATAAGCCAGAGCTCCAAATAGAGATTATCATTGTAAATGAGGAACAGTATGAGACATAAGCAGATAAACAGATAGGAAGACTGATACAGAAAAAAGAAAGATTAAAAGACTCAGAGACAAGAGCATCAAAGGGAAAGCAGAGAAAAAGAACAAAGAAAGTTCAAAGAAAAAACTCTGAACAACAGGTGGAGGTAATACAGAAGAATGTGGATAAAGCAAATATACGAGAGAACCGTGTGGATATTCAAATAAATATGCAGATTCCAGTAAGTAAAGAGAAGCCTGTATCAAGCAATCAAAGTACCTTTTTTATTGATTCGTTGGAGAAAGACAAAATGTTGATTTTGGAACAGTTTACTTCTATGCTGTTAATACCAAAATATTTTGATAAAATATGAATAAAAAAAGATGATGAATGGAAAGAAAATAAAGATATAAGGATCCAGTTCCTACTTGATTACTGAAATACAAGAACCGGGGCCAATCTGCCCTATCAGAGTGAAATATTTCAGTGCTTTATAAGCAAATAAATAGAAACGATGTTCTATTATACACAGATAAGGATGCAAGAAACAGCGGCTGCAAAGAACTCTGACTAACTGCAGCAAACACAGACTGAGCAGACAGAAGTTTCTGATTTGAAGGAGAATCTATCAAGACGGATAGCAGACACTCAGAAAGAAAGAGCTGAAAAAGAAGTGGGGCTGCAATTTGAGAAATTCAAGTAAGAGTTGCCTCAGGCCAAATTAATTAACAAGTTGAACTAGCAGAAACTAGTCAGCAACTACCCCATGATCCTGATACAATCACATCTGGTGTCTGTGACCTATTAGTTTTGTCTGCTCTGGGTCTCTTAAGCCAGTATGATAAAGATGATTGAAGCATCCAAGGTTAGTCCTGTAAAGGAAGTCCAACGAGTTGGACAATTTGTTGAAGCCCATCTTGACACCATGTTATGATGTCAATCCTTGAGGAAGCATTTCAGAAAGCTCGAAGTTTTGGGGAAGGTTGAATAGTAAAGGGGCAGGGACCCCTACAACCCGGTAATAACCAGTTAAGCAACCTAACAACCTTAAACAAAACAATAAGCATAGAAACAGATGATAGGTCCCCGCTGCTTCACACAATGATCCTGGTGCATAGAGATGACCTAAATTTGGCCATGGGTGCTCAGGAGAATGCCCTTGTAAGCACTTGTTTAACTGCGAATGTAAGTCTCATCAAATGCTCTGAACTGAGTATTCTGAAGTTGAAGCTCATCTATGACGCAGCTGTGAAAAGAAAAATTTGTGGGATAAATCCAACTCCTACAGCTGGCTAAAGATCGTCTATCCATGCAGGGATGATTCCCTGCAAGTGATCATAGCCAAAGCTTTAACACTTGAAGCATGCTCGATTCTATGATGGAATATAGGACTGAACAACTCAATCTATTCCTCCTAAAATCCAGCACTGTCAAGTTCCTGCAATTCCCTAATGATTTGGATTTTGAACCTGAAAATGCATTATAAAATGCAGACAGGATCCTCGACCATGATGGGAAGGCTATCGATATGCTGGCTGTCCATTGAAGCTGTTATGGGAAATATGAGCATTTGCAGCTGCAAGCAATTTCTCAAAGTAGGTAAAAGGTTCCCAGAGAGCTTGTTTCTTGAAATGTCTAAGTATCTAATAGCTCAAAGTATCTTTGTTACTAATAGTTGTAGTGGCTACTGCTGGTCGCAGTGGCCCCTACCCCCCTATTATTGAACCTTCCAAAATTTTGTATCAGAGTCATGAAACTGATGTACATATGTTTATAATGCTATTATAAGGAAGTATTTTGTGCTAATGTATATCATTCTCTTTGTTTAGCAAAGTTCAAATGAGCCTTTGCGAGTGAATGGAAGATGTGTAACATTGACCCATTCACTTGTGTTTGGCCAACTGAAGTCCCCCTTTCCCTTACATAGCTGAATGTAAACACGCTTCAAGGCACACATTTCAGGATCATCACCACATGAAATTCTGTTAAAATTGAAGAAAGTGTGAGACAATACTATCCATAAAGAGATCTTAAAAAGATTTTCATAAGGTGCAAAAGATAAAATAAAGGAGAAATAATGAAGTTAGATCATCAACAGACATTCTTATCTGAACAAACGCATAAGTTCACATGGTTAATAGAACATCCTGAATTAACTACCGGATGCTGAAACAATATGGAAAGCATTAAGTTAAACAATTCAAGTAAATCAGCTAATACTGAAAGAGAAATAAGACTGCAGTAGAGTTGAGTCAACAAGACCAAGGGGTATAGCAATGTCCGTATGATGAGAAGAACAGTCCGTGAAGACTATCGATGAATGGAGATTCATCTGTAAGCCAATGTGAACGGAAAGAGTCCCCTAACTGGGAAGGCCAATAGCTGAGTACCGCAAGTATTTAATGGTTCATATAATCCTAATCTATGATCCAACAGAAGGAATTGTTGAAACTAAGTCCTCTCAATCAGATAAGTTGAAAATATACTGTCATCTCAACCTGTGTAGTTGAAAGAATGATGAAGATTCTCAGGTGAAAAGTAAATGGAAATTCCATCCAACCTATGTAGTTGTGAGGAAGAGTGACAAGAATTGCAAATGAAATCTGAGATAGAGCCATGTAAGACTGTATAGAGTATACAACACTGGTATCTGACAGAAGGACAATGATAATCCATTGAAGCAACGAAAAAACCACATTAATCCATTAAGTACAGAAAAAGAATTGTGTAACATATATTGTAATAAAGTTTGTGAATTACCAAGAATTGATCTCGACAGGGATTTATACTGCATAGTAGTTTAAGTCCTCTGTAGTTCTCTACATTGTTCAAGTAGTCTATTGATTGACAGCTTGAATTTCAAGTTGGAGTGAGGTTTAGGTCCAAGGTAAGATTAACCATCACCGGTGGGATTTCTAAATGTTGTAAGATTCATTTATTTCTTCCCACATTATTATTTGTTGTAATTTCCCTAAGCGGTGGTGGCTACTTTTGAGGGATAGCCACATTGTAGTCTTGTCAACTCTACAAGATCCTGCAGAATTGGTCGCTATCATGGTAAGCTACTTTTTCAAGTCACAGGGTTAGTTACAGCCTTGGTCTTGAGGGATATCCACTGTCGTAACCATGGCTTTGAGACTGGTCACTATTACACTCTACAGAGTGGTGGCTCTAATGCTAAGGTACATCCACCATTCTCATAATAGCCTTAGAAGGGTTGATGTTTCCCTGAAACACATCCTCCATGTAACACATCTGGAGCTGCACACAGATTTCACCATGCAAGTGTGGACATACCTAAGGTGAGGAACCATGTAATCAGGGAGTTCAGTGGTAAGTTTTTGTTTGTGTATTTAGCTTCATTTAAGTTTAAGGTTGGCTTTGAATTTATGTTTCTGTAGCATTTTTTTAATTTAAACTCATTCATCCACCTATAGCTTTCTCAATTCACAAGTTGCATCAAAACTTGGTACTCCAATTTTGGGGGTGAAAACCTAGGGTAGAAATGGAGGGACCATTGTTTACTAGGCCACTTCTTTTCAATGAGATTAACTTTGTCTTCTGAAAAGAGAGGACAGAAGTTAACTTACAATCTTTTGAGTTTGAAGTGCGGCAGACCATTGAAGATGAATATGCTTATCCCACAAAGATCAAGAAGAATGCAACCGATGTAAATGTTACGGTTCCAAAAGCAGGGAAGAGTTGGGGTGCAGCCATAGTTACCAGCAATGAAACAAAAACCAAAAAGTTCCAAGAAATATATTATTTAGAATGTTTCATAAGAAACAAGTTATCTATGTAATAATTAAATTTAATATTTTATGTACTTTTTATCTTGGGTTAATGGTTATTGGGATGCAAGCAAGGCGTACTAGAAACCTAGAATAGAATTTTGGGATTGAAGGACATAGGAAACATTGTGATTGACCCATGCTATACCAATCCAAACCCATGTTATCTCCCATACTATCACATTTAAAATACAATTATTTATTTTTTAGATTAGATTTACAGAATGTAATACATTTAATTAAGTTTTTTAACAAGTAAAAAGAGAATATATTAATAAAGTAAGATTCAAAGTACAATGAGAAATTCCCCTTTAAATTCCTCAAGCAATGCTCTTTATGGCAATCAAGGGATGTCCAACATAAGAAAGAACTAGGGGAAGGCCACCAGGAGGAAGAAACCGTTATCTTGAAGGAGCTACAAGAGTCGTATGCAGATGAAGAGATTTATTTGAAGCAAAGATCACAAGTGAGATGGTTGAAGAAGGGAGATAAAAATACAATTTTTTTCAGGTAGCTGCTAAAACTTTGAAGAGGTCCTGAAGAATCCATATGATCCATGTTAGAGAAAGAATCACAGCAAATGAAGATGAAATTGTAGGGAAAATGGAATGCTTTTGGAAAGTCATCTAGAGTAAGAGGAATGATCGTAAGATCTCTATGATTGCCCGGAATGTCATAGACCAACAGGATAATGAGAGGCTAATTGCCCCTATTACTCATGAGGCATTTTGGAGTGCTATCTCTTCTATGAAGCTAAGGAGAGCACTAGGTCCTAGTAGATGGCTTATTGAATTCTTTAAATATTTCTATGGCTTGTTGAAGAATAATCTGCTGGATGCTTTCAATTTAATGGTGAGATGGGGCATGTACATAAAGAAATTACTTGTTTGAGGGTGGTTCTCACCCCTAAACAAGTTGATCTCATTCCCTTAAACTCAAATGGAGGACCTCTTGTTTGATTGGGAGTGGGCCAAGTGTGTTGTAGGAGCCCTATCTAGGCATTCCCATTCATGCCTGGAACATGCAGGCTACTTGAGATTGGCTTATACAACAGATTTAGTGAATAAATTTCTCAGCAGTAAGAGAAGAATAGTACTAGCTAGTTTCATCATCTCTGCCATGACAAGGTATGTCACTTCTGTCCTCTCAATTTCTACCGCCATTGTCTAGAAAATGGACTCCATCCTTAAAACTTTTATCTAGTTTAGAGAAAAAATGAACCTAAGACCCATTTAGTTTGATGGAAGGATGTTGCTAAACCTAGGTAGAACGGAGGGCTAAGAGTCCCATGTTGGCCAGGACAAAGCTACTATACCATACCCATAAATAGAAAGATGCACCCTAGAATGTTGTGGTCCAGAGAAAATATCAACTTTGGATTGCTTCCCATTTCAACTCTCCCTTAGGGAAGGTGCTTTGCAAACAACTCATTGTATTCAGCCAATTGGGCTCTCCTTGGTCTTCTTCTTCTAAGGCACTCCTATTGGAGAAGTATGGGGTTGTGCATGGCTGGGAGTCTATATGGAAGGACAGGTTGCTTGAGAATATTAAAGTGTTTCTCCAGCTCATTTATAAAAATGCAATTCCAACTAAGCAGTTCCTTACTCAACGTGATATAACAATTGACCCTAGGTATATTATGGGTGTAACAAGTGCCCCTAAGACTATAGAATGCCTTTTTTTAATGAATGTTCCTTCACCCGCCAAGTATAGACTTGTACAGGCCTATGCAACAACTGTGTTTTGATGGAGAACATTCTTTCACCAATTATCATTTGGACACTTTGGAAAGCCAAAAGCAATATAGTCAATATAGTCTCCTGCTCCAGGCACCGTCCTCTTGCCTTATTTTTATAAAAGTGATTTCAATGTGGCGGGAAGTCCAAGCAACCATAGCAATTATGCCAATGTTCAAGCCAATCATGCAGGAGTAGTAGGGAGACACTAAGCTATGGCAATGGTAGTGGACATTTGGTGGGATGGTGTTTTGAAGCTGTTGAAAGAGGAATGTGATTTCTCAGTGGCCTCCTTTTTATGTCAGTGGAAGGGAGACCAGACTAGGTTTAGGGGCTTGCCATCCCAGTAAGTATGGTAGGCATCGTGAATGCCCTTACCATCTGTGTCAATGGACAGGTTATTCTGTCATGGGTCTGCAAGGTGTAAGATATCATGTTTTTCTTCCTATGGAGGACACCAACATTGGCAAGTAGGTAGGTGTTATGCTCCTCAATCAGGCCACAATGGTAGGTGAAAGTATGGAAATACTTTCAAACCCCTTGGCATCCATTTTGCATTCTTGAAATGTTTGCAGCTTGAACAGTAGGTGAACTTGCCACATTTTTTCAGAACATGCCATGAATAAAAGAAGCTGAATAGGCATTCAAGTTTGATCCTTACTTCATGGAGGTCTATTAAAGCAAACTACAAGACTCAGCGAACTCTACCCCTTTGGTGCCACCTACTAAACAGTTCAAGAATATTTATTCATGAAGGACATGTTTTTTGCAAATGCTAGGGTCTACTCACACCACTCTAGGCAATGAAGACGGTGTCAACATTGATGCGGGGGACCTGCAGCTTGCTAATGATAATAAGTGGGTTCCACAAATGCGGTGGATGTGCCAGCCACTACTACTGATCAATTAGGGCTGATTGGTGGGACTAGTTCTGGAATGAAGAGGCAAGCCAATCCATGTGATTAAGAGATTGTAATGGAGGTTCAAGTGAGGCTTGCTGAGCGCTTGAAAGACGTGGAGTCTCATATTTGCCAAGAAGCTTATGTTTTTGTCTAGAAGAAAAGAAAGAAAGCCAAGCAAGTGGCGTAGACTTTTATTGCTCGTTAAATCAGTCGCGTCATTGAAGAGGTAGAAAAACAACTAAAGGAGAAGGCAAAAATCCATTGAAACATTTGAGATGCCAAATTCACCATGCGTGGTAGGAAGAGGCATTGAAGAAGTGTAGGTATCTAGCGGAGGAAAGGAGATGGCATAAAGAGCAAGCCAAGCTCAGAGCTAAGACAACAAGAAGGGTAGAGGCCCAAAGATTGTTTAGGTGGGAAATTTGCCATTGGGAGTAGGAAGAACAAGAAAGACTCAAAATGGAGAAGCAGCACTAGGCTCCCTTTCGTAGCTCTATGGAGTAGTGGTTTACCAGTGACAAGTGTCCTTACATTGAACTTAGGGTTAATTATAGATCCTTCAACAAGGGGATCAATATCATGATGATGTAGCAATCAAATCTTCTTCACCCAAATAAGACATTGCATTTGAATCTAGAAGAGATTCTTCATAGGCAAGTGGAGCTTCAAAGGCTCAATGAGGCATATGGATCTGTTAAATTTGAATCAGATAGGGTTATTGTGAATCAGTGCACTCTCAAATGAGGGCCAATTGTACTTGCCAGCCACTTACTTTTTTTTTTTTTTTGAAGAAATTTCGGGCATGTTAAATTAATTGGAAAAACTATATGCAGTCAAGGCCTGCGGCAGAAAAAGCATGATGCCAAAAAGGGGCAAACAGCGGGGGACAGCTACTCTAGGGTAAACACCCCCACCCCATCCATTCGACTCCAGGAACCCTGCACCCCAACCATGCAGAGCAAAGAAAATAAGCAGATTAGTTGCCAGTTTAATCTCCCAAAGCTGAGCCTCCCCCGCCAGCAGGCTCCATGTAACACATAGTTCAAAAGCAGGGAACAAATGACCCTTTTCGCATAACAAAAAATATAGAAAAAGGACACAGAGGAAAAGGTTTTAAAAAGAGGAAAAGAGCAGAAACAATGGGTCCACCTGCGTGGACACCAAACCTCACCTGCACCCCCGCCCACCCCCCAAACCCCAAACCACTCACTTTTGCTTGATGGGGTCCTCTGCTTTTAGTTAGTTTGTCCAAAGAATTTGTCACAAATGTTTTGGTTTCTGGGGCTTGATGGGCCATTTTAAGGTTGGTTATGTCCTGGTCAAAAAGGTGGCCTCAGCCAGGCCGTTAAAGCAAATTGACAACTATTCCCTTTATTTTTTTGTTGTCACTGTTGTTTAGAGACATTTTCCCATGTACTGAATTTATTTCGGGGTGACTCCAAGCTTCTTAAAATTCTTTCTATAACTTTCCTTTCTGTTAATACATCCCAGCCTTTCTAGAAAAACCACTTCATATCTTGATTGAAGAAGCCATTTCTAACTAATATGTGAAATTTTGGAAATGTGCTTACACAGGTCCCTTATTTATGACTACCAACTCAACAAAGAAAGTTATCCTAACTTAGACTTTGTTAAAATGCCAAAATTGATGAAACAACTCACGTCATTTTGTAAACACCGTTAATGAAGGCCAATGATTCAAATTATTAGAAATCTACATAAAAATGCCATTGAGAATTAGCCATTACACAAACACTCAAATCCACCAACTTTACAGCCCCCAATACAGCATCATTTAAATATCAAACTTATCACAAGGCTAACGTCTAAACCAACAACTCACTCAGTCACTCATTTAAATGCTTCTGTGAGGTCTTCGTTCACTTTGTGATGTATGGTCTTCTCTGTTAATACAACCCTGATCCTTTCTCCAAAAGGCAAAAAATAAAATAAAAATAAAACCTCTAAACCAACACCACATTTAAACACCAATATTATTCTCAAGAGTTTCTCAATTCAATCAGTATAACTAAACATATTTGTGTCATTTAGTATAGGGAGTCTTCAAGTGCAACAATAACAAAACAATTACCAAATAAACATGAAAATGTGGTGAAATCTCTACCTGCAGTATAAGAACCATATTTACACAAGAGAATTACACCATAATTTATCAAAGAGGCTGGATGATTCTTATCTTTAAGTAACACAGATTGAAAGCAACATGCAGCAGCATCTACTTGACCACTGAAAAGGTATGCATCATAAGCTCATTAGTTGATTATGAAACTTTGTAAACATCAAACATTTGAAAATAAGTTATACAACTATGGAAGCAATAAAAATTTGAAAAAAACAAAAAACTGACCATTGAAATGCTAATATTAGCAAGAAGTGGAGCCACGTCAACCCTAAGTCATGGAAAATATTTAAATGCTAAGCATAGCAAAATCTATGATTATACACACACATTCTAAACACCTGCCGAAACAGTATCTATCCCCAAAATATTCAGGCATGAAATATGCTGAAAGTTCTATCTTGAAAATTATTGGTTGACAAGTCATCATGTAAGCTACAGAAAATCTTCTTGATACAAGCCAAGCAATGCCTTCCATCATAGATCATCACATTTCGTTAGACTGCGCTATCTGTTGATAATAAGAATCTTAAAAAGATAGTATGTGACTAACAGAGTAATGCATAACTTGATCATTTGGTTATGAGAAAACGTGTCCATACATACATCAAACGAATACACCATTTCAATAAATTAATAAGTTTTTGAAAGGAAATGGGTCAAAAGAAAATATAAAATGACATGCGTAACAAGTTGTGTTTATATAGTCCAATAGAAGAAATAAGAATACAAGAATGAAGATCAAAGTCATATTCGTGGAAGGACAAAGAGACCAATATACCTGCGTCCATGAGAGAATAGAAACATGGGAATGACCATCCATTATATAAAACAGATAAACAACATCTACCCATAAGAAAGGTGTATGTGAACAAGGTCCTTAGACAATTGGAGGATCAAGTCCGTAAGAGATCAGGTCCTTGGAAGATCCAATGGTCATGTCCATAAAGCAAAGATGAAGTCCTAAGACTTATGTCTATAGATAAACCTTACTCAAATAGAGAGAAAAGGAAAAATCTACCATTTGCCCCAAGAAGCACAAATGAAGAATGCTCAAACAGTGTTATTTATGTCCATCTGACATGTGAAGTTGAGATTATCACTTGTCATAAGGAGAGTTAAAGTCAAATGAAAAAATGCCCTGTTCATAGATAATGTAGTTCAACAAAATTACTACCTAATTTTAAAAGACTTCATCTGGTTGCAACAATAATAATAATAAAACTGAAAGAGCTCAATGGAGACATTGGAAATCCAGCATAACAAAGATCATCTGTGTATTAGAAGAATAGAACTTGTTGAACTATACATTCCTTTATACCAAGATCTTGAACATGAAAAGCAAATGTGAAAATCAAAGTAACAATTTTCTTTTACAAGAATTAAAATATACAATTGTTATGTAGAAGCTTGTATTTCAATCTATGGATGTCTATGAACTGAAGTGACTTGCTTCCCGTATGTCTATGGTACAATGTCTTACATTGTTATGCACAGAATCTCTCCTCAACTTGGCTTCCGTTTCATTTCTCTTTCTTCTCTTTCATAGCTATGGCTGCTTCAATCTATTGTGACATCTTCCAATACATATATGTATTCGCGCATTCCAATGCACCTCTTCTTCTTACAGCAATTCACATGTCATGGTCTTATGTTGAATGTCCACTTGCCTAGGCAATGCAGTCTGTACTTATGTTGAAAAAGTGCTTAAGCATATCAGAAAATTTATTCTTTGTGATTGTCTACTTCCCTAGGCAATGCAATCTGTATTTATGTTGAATGTTAAATGTGACATATCTCGGCCTGTTTGTGTAGCAACTTCAACTTGCTTTTATAAAATAGTATTGACAAGTAAGCACAGCATTTTGTCATGGGGCAGCCAGATTTTATATTTGATGGACTATTTTTTTCCTGTTTTTATTAATGCATAATCTTGAATTTCCCCTGAAAAACCACCTTGTACAAATTAGCAATCAAAGGAGAAAGCGGGCTCATGGTCCCACCTTTTGTTTCGAGATAGATTTATGAGGCACATATCACTAACCAAATTCATCCCACGTATCATATCCATTCCTTTATCTAAAGAAACCATAGCACACGAGAAACAACTCACTGTAACTGTGCAAGTTTTAAGTCCTTTCACCTCTTGCAGAAGATATTTCATTTTTGGGAATGCAATTTTTAAAATTAACATTGAAAGGAAAGCTGAAATTGATTTTTAAAAAATGCAATATTTCATTGGAATTTTAAAGGAATGCATAAAACATTATAGGCTATTACCCTAGCTTGAATGGAATTGCAAAATACAATGGCATTTTATCTCAGTAACAGGTTGAGGGAGATGTGTTCAGCATGTTATAAAACACAGTAAATAAATCAGGTCATAAATCAAAGCCAATCACTGTAAGTTAGCAAGTTGTGAAAAAAAAAATCAGATGAGCCAGGAAAAACACATGTAATATATATATCTTTTTACTTATGATGTTCAGAAAATAATGAAATAATCCTGACTCAACTCGGGTTGGCCAAAATTTCAATTTGATGATTAAATGGCGCTGCAGAGATAAAGTAATTTATGTATGTCATACCATGCTTATCTGCCTTTGCACTTGTTATTATGTTTATATATGTTTAGTATGTTTTCTTTATTCTTTGTCCTTTTCACTTTTATCTTTTTTGATTTGCCGGTTCCAATCAACAAAAGTTTTTATATACATGCTTAATTTTTCCACCAACATGTTCTTTTTCTTGACTTTTCAATCTTTGGTCCTTCCAGCGGCTAGGTGATTGTCAGCTATTCAATTAACTTTAGTTGTGAGTTGAAATACTGACGGTTGAAGAACTATTCATAAACACAATCCTTGTTTAAAACTTCGCTGCTTTAATATCCTCTTACAGCAATCAATTGAACATTTTAACCATGTACAGAGCAATCCTTCCTTAACAAGCCCAAATTTGTGCATTTCTTATTTCAGCAGTCAAACCTCTCTTTGCTACAAGCTAACGTCATACAGTAAGTCCAAATACAAACCTATACAGCCTTTACACAAATCAGTTTGCTTAATAGCCAGTGCAATGGTATTTTAAGCTTGTGAATTCTATTTAACTTTAGGAACTTACAATTTCAAAAATGACCTTACCCTTTGTATTCCGTTTAACCTATGGGCATTATACAACAGTGTGGTTAGGTTTACAATTTAAAACCTTCACAAACACGTTATCCTAATCAATGCACACCTGCATATATCTCTTGTTTGTAATAAATAATAGTAATTATGTTACTGACTACAGATTAAATTGAAGTTACTTTAATGATACCTATCAGTAATAGATCATGTACCTGTGAAGATAAGCAACACCTAGATTTGAAAGAGTATCCAAATTGTCTGGAACAACTTCTAAAATTGACAAGAGTATTGAAATAGCACTCTGAAATTAAATGAAAAGGAACAAATTTAAGCAAACACAACAAAATGTACTAAATAGAAAAAAAGAAAACATTGGAAGAATGGAAAGAACATAAAACAGAAATATCACCAAGGTTTCAAGAAAGAAAAATTCTAACACCTGTACACAGCCAGACTTCAATAGCAGAAATCCAAGGGAATTCCACATTGCAGCCTGTCGATTGTCTGATTGTACTGATTCTTTCACTTTGCATGTTATGCACCTAATTTCATCCTCGGTGAGTTCTTTAAATGAACTATAATTGTCTCCCATGCTTCTTTGCAGAAGGCACTAAAACTCACAAGAGACAGAAAGAAAAGGCCATTATAATTCCTACATCATAATCAACACAACCAAAATACAAAGCTAATGAGGCCAAATTAAAGAACATTCAAAGCCAATTCCAGCAGAAAATGGCAAGCAAGGTCTTTAACCTTACGCAGGTGATGCCCACTTGGTAATATCAGTCAAAATGGACCCAATTTAATACAGTGCGTTCTCCAAAACATTTTTATTCCCCATAATTTATCGATCAGGAAAATGAAGCAAGCAAAATAGTTTGAAAATTCGTTAGAAGCTATAGTTTCTCATCACCACCATAAATGGAAAATCCAACCATTCATTTTCAACATAAATATTTTGGATTGTGAATGAGCAACAATGTTAACTACTAATTATGTATTAATTTCTGTTATCAACTGTAAACACAATTGGAAAATCCAAGAACCAATTAGTTTTGCTAAAGCAAAGTTATATGTATCTCAAATACATTTCATAGAATACTTATTATTTGTATTGTCTATGTTTCACAGAAATCAGAGATTGCCCAAGGCAGGAAGCAAGAATGCATATCCAAACACGTCAGTGACTTTTGGGATTGAGGGAATGCAATGAGAACACTAAGTTTTAAAATAATGCACACAAATGGGTAAAGGATGAATAGAACAGATGATTCTTGATCCTAAGTTCCTAACTAAAAAGCTAAGCACTACCCATGTTTATTAATAAGTAACTCTAGCTAGTTACTGTTTATAAAGCCACTGTAACATTGGCAAGTCGCCAGGGCAATAAAACAGGAATGTTAACGTATTGAAAATTAGTTTTCATAGGAAACATCTTGCTATATCTAAACACTTTAATAAGAGATCATTCATATGATTCAAATTGCTAATACTAAGTAGAATTAAGAAAAGTTTGAATACATCCATAGAACGAAGAACACAACTTGACGACACAAATCGTTGCTAGCCGACTTCTGCACACCATTCCATGGGTCACTATTGTTATGAGGCAAATTTATTTGTTCCGTGGATGTGTGTTTATTGCAGATTTGTAATGAATTAACCAGATTTCTTCAATATTATATAATTACTGTGCCAAGTTTAATTTGATGTCCATATCTTATTTTTACAATAAATGTCCATTATGTTCTATAGTAAAACCAAATGTCTATCATTTCCTAGATTTTTATTCCTTGATTTTTGATTAAAAAATTTGTTAACTGCCTTCCCCAATTATATTGAATTAATTCCATTGTAACTGATTGTAGTTATCTACCCCAGATTAATTGGGGAACTGAACCTGACAAATATCCTTGATTTTGGGATATGACTGCTGTAAGATTGACTGCCCATTATTTTTAGTGCTGGGTGCTGAAGGCTATTTAAATAAGAGAAGAGAGAGTTGTGGCATGTACCAAAAAACACCATTGCAAGTTCATAATCAGATTTTCATGCTTTCCCGTGGATGTTTTCTCCACATTGATGGGTTTTACCATGTAAATCCTTATCTCCTATTTTGTTTCCCCTCTCTAGTATATTGTTTGCATTCCATGGGTCTTGTTTGTTAGCATCTACAACTGGTACCATAGCCTAAAAGTAGACTGTTGTTACCAAGATGTCAGGCAAGGTGGATATTCGAAAACCTCCAGGGTCTAAATGGCAGATTTGCAAATTTAAAACAACAGACATTTTGTATTAAAAGGAATGATAAGAACCCATCATAAAGGGTGTGGCAAAAAAACCTCAAAATATGAGCCAAGAAAATTGCAATAAGTTGGATAGGAAAACTTTTTCTACAATAAAACTTCTCCAATAAAATATTGTGCACCTTGGCTGATGAAACTACAGCAAAAGGCTTATGGAAGAAGTAATCAAGCTATATAAACCATCATCAAAAGCAAATAAAATTTTTCATTCAAGAAGATTATTTAAATTGAAGATGAATTTTTTCATATGAGAAGATTAGTTAAGTTGAAGATGAAGAGGAATGCTGCAATGGCTCAACATCTCTTTTGAATTCAATAACTATTTTTCACAGCTAAAATGTTTGTTTTGGTTTCACAGTGAAAACAATAAGTGCTCACGATTAGTTGACCTCATGGATTACAAATAAAAGGATAATCACCCAAATGCTCAATGCTCATTCCGCCAAGGTCTGGGAGGGTCAATGGACGAGTGAAACCCAAGCCTAACCTCTTTCAAGTGACTGTGCCTAGGCTCAAACCCCAGCTTTACAAGCACATTACCATCACTCCAAGTGGTAGTCCCTCCATAGATTACAAATGTAATTTGGTTATATAAAAAATGAGCCATTTGTACTGTTGTTGTTTGATGACAGTCACATCAACCAACTCCAATTAGCTTTGCAAGTGAATTCTCATTCATAGTTAATTAGTCATGACTAATATTCAGTAACATACAACTAATATACACGTAATACATCAATACAATAGTGACAAATTCAGTAGACTACATGAGACTGTTAAAATTGGATTAACTACATTTCACAACCACTAATTAAGGTAACAAAAGGGTTTATGAGCGAATCTCAAAATATTTCAAAAGCAAACCAAAACAAAAAGTGTCATCATACCAACCAAAAATTTAAAATTTAAAAAATATATTTTAAGCACACATTCAAAATCTTTGCAGCCAACTTAAAGAATTAGAATAACTTCTACCTGTGCTTGGTGAGTTTGAACTAATGAATGCAACTGCTTCCTTGTCTGGCCTGTCTCCTCCTCAAATTGCTTTATAATTTCAAACGATTTCTCAAATGCTGTAACTGCCTGAAGTTAATTTTGACATAAGAAAAATACCATATGAGTTTAAAATTAGAATAAGAATGCTAGGGTCACGTAATTTACCTTTGCAGGTTGACCTGACCTTTGATACATAAGACCAAGAATGAAATATACATGTGCATTTTTTGGCATTTTACGAGCAGCATGAACCAAGCTCTATAATAGAACATAAACGTCAGAAAGAAAACAATATATAGAAAGGGATTAAGAAACTAAATTTTAAAAGATACAATCAAATTTGAATACTTATCCAAATTTACATGTTAAAAAAGTCAAAAACAAAGTAACATCTAAAATTACAGACAAGGTACATAAAAGGACCTTAGAAAATTAAGTTTATAAAATATGATTTAGTGATAAATATGCAAAGCATAATACTTTACAACGCCCTAGCATCTTACATGGCAAGATATCGTGCCAACTGGCATAAACCATTGTGATAGGTAAAACACTCGAATCATATTGAGCATGTCTTGTTGTACAGTATCAGCCTTTTCATTAAGATACAATACAATCAGGAAAACGTACCGCTTTTAGACTCTTGATCCTTCCTTCCCAAGTTAATGGAGAGCTCGAATACTGCATATCCACTTCTGTCTCCTGCCCAGCCTCAAAAGTTGGATCTCCCTTAAACTTAGGAAGTGCTTTTAACAAATTTCCTGGTTTATTCCCTCCTTCAATAGTGTTACCTGCATATTTCAACTTTGTATTCTTTTTCTGTTTCTCAGCAACTATGCTTCTGCATGCAATCACATATGTCTTTTTGTTATAACATAGATTATGTAAAGACGGCAAATTTCAAATGTTTGACTACTAAAATTACCGATAACTCGTACTGGAATAAATGTTTTAACAAAATGAGGATCATGATCATTACAGAAAACTCAATGCATTAAAGGAATATTAAGGGCATGTTTGGTTACATGAATCTTCAAGCAATTGCATCCATATAGATGTTGAATCTAGAGATTCATGAATCTGAACAGATTACACCTCTGAAGGTGAAATCCAGAAAGAATCAAAAAAGCAATAGAGCTGGGTGAATCTGCCAATTCACATGAGAATCGGATGATGTATCAATGCAAAACCAAACAAATTTTTTAACATAAAAAATAGAAACTGCAGATTCATCCAACCAAACATGCCCTAAGCAAATAACAGAGATGAATTTACCTGTTTCTCACCATCTATTCAACCTATTGTATGGCAATTTTGATCATTCTCGTTGGTTCATTTCTACAATCCTAAGACAATTGCAGTTATATTTCATGTTTTATTTTTTCACTAATAAAATTTTCTTTTTACCTTGATGTTCTATAAAAATCACAACTTAAATTCAAAAAATGAAGAATGCAATCATAAACAAAGATAACTATAAAATCAATCAAGGTACAATCAACGGAGAATTCTCCTCACAACAACCCTCGCTTCACCCCTCATGGTTTCCTTAATGCTCTCAAGTATCCAAGTGACCCAACCACACCAAATCTTCCTTTCTCTTGCCAATTTATCGTATTATATTGTTTTGATCTCTTTTATATTTTTTAGTAGAAAATTGATTTGTGCTTGTTTCACATATTGAAAATGTCAAATGGCCTCATTGCAACTCATTACAGCAATGCTTTATTCATGATGCACTCAGGATGAATTATTTTCTCATGAAACAGAAAAACAAAAAGTCCAATAGTTCAATGCAGTCTTCATTACAACTCGCAATAATCTCATGATCCCTATCCCAAACTCCATTGCAACTCAGAATCGCCTTGTAAGGAAATAATTTTTTATTAATGCTTCTTGTGTATTTTAGTTTTTTTTTTCTTTGAAAAACAACATCTAATTTTTTCCATTGAGACTCTTCTAATAGATCTTTTGTGACTTTGGATGTAACAAAACTTTAATTATTAAGCACTTCAAACATGCACTCAGGATGTTGTTCTAAATTCATGTTCTAACTTAAATTTATGCACCTGCAAAAACACCAAAAATATATCTTAGTACAATATGTTTTGGATGGTTTCGGAACTACAGCTACATAACATGAAAAATCAAATATTTTTCAAGGAAAACTGCAGTGTTCAAGGGAAAATCCTTGTGTTCTTCAAGAATTAAAACAATGGAATTTTACAAAAATAATATCACTGGCTCCTGAAGTATTATGAGTGTTGCTAGGTAATAGGTTGGATGTATTGCTTCCTTTTTTAGCATTCTTTGTTGGGACGGTCATGAGGGGTCATCCCCTGGTTAAAGCCCCACCAGGCAGCAAAGAGACGTGATGCTAGGCTGTCAAACAATGAATTTCACCAAGTTAAAATTATTTCCAGGAGTTAGTAGCTCAGCGGGCCAATAGGAACTGGGGGTACCCCAAAGGAGTCCACACGAAAGGTCGATATGGAAACTTTTGCAATTAGCTAGGAGGGACAAGGTGGAAACATAAGCCCAAGTCTACTACCCAAGACCCACACCAATCGTATTCTAAAACCCCAAAAGCAAAAATGAATGCTATAAATCACCGAATAGCGATTTGAATGGATTCTCACATTCAAAATTAAGCAAAAACAGCTATGCAACATAATTAACACATTCTGCAGCCACATGGACTGAAATTCCTGATTACTCCTCAATTGAACATACACACAAACAATCTGTGCATCAAAACACGAACAACATCAAGGCTTACATTAGATCTTTGAGGAAAGTGCACACAAACTTGTACACTCACAACTCCCCTCACTCCCTCTCTAAACTCCTGAATTTTCTTCTTCTTTCTACTCCATCCTCAAACAAGGACCCTCAGCATTCTTTTATAGGAATCCCAGATTGTGCCACATCACCCAGATTTCAAACCCACCTAAACTAAGTTTAAATTTACCAACTACCCAAAACACTCCAAACATGTACAAGTCTCCAAATTTGTCATTCCTCATCCTACATTGATCCCTACCCTACCAAAGTAGGAATATTACAATTCTAAGTAAAGAGAGGTGTCCCTAAACCCGATCTCCTCTTCAAAAAGTGATCTCAAGTGAACAACAAATTGTGGGTAGACATGATTCCCCATTTAGCCAATTTGGTCTCATAAACCCACAAAGCATCTTCAAGAGTCTAGACTTCCCAATGCACCAGGTACTCAAACCCCTTGGTCCCATGCATGCTTAAAGCCTTCTTCTACTTAAGCACAATCATCTTCTTCTTAACTGAAGACTTGGAACTCTCAATGGCCACCTTCAACTCCTCCATGTTGTCTTCAAAACCTACTGATCTATTGGTACCTAGAATCAGGTCAAATCAGCAACATTAAACACAAAGTTCCTAACCAAATCACTAGGCATCAAGATCTCAAAGGCATTATCATTTACTTTGACCTTAATTTTGAAAGGCCCCTTCTTTTTCACTTTCCATTTGGAAAAATTAATTTCCCTTAGCCTCTTCTTGTTCAAGCAAATCCACACCAAATCCCCAACCACAAATTTAGGCTTTTTCTTACCCTCATTTTTCTTCTGTGATACAAATTCAACCTTCTTGTCCAGTCACTTCCTAACTTGCTCATGTAACTCTCTCATGTCATTCACAAAATTAGCACCTAATTGTGCTTCCCCATCAATATTTGCAACTTCATAAACCATTCTTAGATTGTACCCATAATTTACCTCAAAAGGACTCTTTTCCAAGCTAGAATGAAAAACATTGTTGTAGGAAAATTCAACATGAGACAATAAATTTTCCCATCTGTTTGACTGTCCCTCACAAAGATACCTCAAAATGTTGAACAACAGTTTAATCACTACTTTTATTTGCCCATCTAATTGAGGGCAATAAGCACTAGAAAAAGTTAGCTTGGTCCCAAAAATTCTCCACAATGACCTCCAAAAATGCCATGTGAAACGTGATTCTCTATCACTCACAATGCTAAAAAAAATACCATGTAGTTTTACCACATGCTAGAAGAAAAGATGTGCAACACGAGAGGCATCATTTGTCTTCTTGCAAGCAATCAAAAACATCATACCCATCCTTGGTCTTGGGAATCCCACTCACGAAGTTCATAGATAGACTTTCCCATGATACCCTGGGAATAGGAAAGGATAAATAGTGACCCTCAATCACCTTTTCTCCTTTAAAATTTTGGCATATGTTGCACCCCTTCACAAATTTGGCAACATCAACAATCATACTGGGCCAAAATTAATGTCTGCCAATGAATTGTTTATCTACCTATGATACTGCACAAACAATATTGTAGCTATGATATCGTATGTCTACCTACAATGTCGTTGATATGATGTAGTTGGGCTTAGTCATGTCTATAAATGCTGATTGCCTGTCACTCCAAACAACAACTTTTTGTCATTTTTATCTAAATTCTTGTCATTTCATGAAGTCATAGTTAGTTTGTAAGTGCCTGCAATGTGATCATAAGCAATTGTACAGTATATTTATTTGAGTGAAGTGTACATGAACATGCTTCATGAACAAAAATAAAGATTGAGATTGTTTATGATCATTGCAACATGTCACTTAGAATAGTTGTACCTTCACTTGTCATTTACTTTTCCTATGCAAGTTACGTTTCTAATGTATGTTAGTATTTTGGTAGAATAAGTATGACTCGTTTTGAGTGTTAAGTACAACTATTTACTAACCTAGTGGTAACATTACTTAGTTCGCCTAGTAGTGAGTTGCTTGGTAATCCTAATAATAGTTGTATATGCCCAGAACATGTACGATAAGCTAAGACTAGATATTGACCACCTTAGGCTAGATTAGCATTTATTTTCATTGTCTCTTTGTTAATTAGACTTAATATTCAATTTGTCATGTTTTACTTCTACGCCATCTAAGCCAAATAACATCATTGTATCATATGTCTTACTACAAGTTAAACCCTACATTTTGAGCATCACTAACTCTAGTAAGAAGACAACAATCAACAACCTTAACCTTAACTAGCCAGATCACATAATGCCTCATCTACAAATTACAAAAATTATGATATGGTCATGTGCATACGCTTGTGTACCTTGTATGGTTGGGTAACGTTAACTAGTTAGAGTACCTATTGCCCCATCCACGGATTACGATCTGGTCATGTGTGTATGCTTGTGTGACTTGTATGGTTGGGCGTTGGGAACTCTCCCTACTCATTATCTACTAACCAACTCAATGGTCTTATCTTTGCCTGTGTGGCCAGCCATGCAACGACAATGGTTTTGAACCAAAATCTTGAATCTGAAATCACACTTTGGAACATATACCTTTCCACTCTTGAAGAGTACACCATTTGAAACATGGTAGTCCCTCCATTGGTCCATCTTTCCTAATCCTACCATACTAAGCATCACCACCATACAACTAAGCAAAATCGTTGATTCCCTCCTCCTAAGGAATACGAAAATTAACAGCATGCACTCTGGAAAGTACATCAGCCACCACATTGGCTTTTCTACACTTGTGTTTCAGCATAAAATTGAACTCATGCAGTTGGATCACCCATTTTGGCACTCAACCTTTTCCAAGAGTTCAAAAATCACAATGCTTAATGGTCAATCATCAACAAAAACTTTTTCAGAAAAAAATGGTGTCTCCAATGTTTGATAGTTCATCAATGTTGTATTTCTGCCTTGCTTCATTCAGCTTCTCCAAGAAAAAAGCAATCGGTCTCCCTCCTGAAACAAAACACCACCAAGAGCAAGCCCACTTGCATCTACCTTCATTTGAAAAAGCCTCTGGAAATTCGGAATTTCCAGAACTTGCCCACTCAAAATCTTTCCTTTAACAAATCAAAACTCCCTTATTCCTCATCACCCCACTAAAAACCTAATGCTACTTCAACAGCGCAAACATGGGCCAAGAAATACCACTGAAGTTTCTGGTAAACCTACTGTAAAAATGAGCCAACCCCAGAAACGAACGTACCTCTCTAACATTCATTGGGCTGACATCTTGACCTGGTTGTTGGAAACCATATGTCCCAAGTATCTGATCTCCGATCTACAATTTTTAGTATTAATCATCAACTGACCATCCTCCAATTTTTGCCACCCCAACCGCAAGTGATCAAGTGAACAATGTGGTAATCTCATTTGAGCTATATATAAAAATGTCATCAAAGAACACAATGCAACATTTCCCCATAAATTCCTCCAACACATCATGCATCAACGTCACGAATAGCGGCAGTTAGGAAAGCGGTCTCATAATAAGAATAGCGTCAAATTCAATGAATTTTAAGTGTCATACAAAGAAAATAAATCTACTCCATTCTTGACTCTCAATTTCTACCCTCGATCACTCATAGTAAAGGCTTTTAACTATTCCAGTTCTTCCACTTTTGCTTTGCGTTCTACAATGCGCAGTGCATACAATTTTCACAGTATCCAAGTATGTTTTCTAAACATCTATCATAAAAAGAGCAATTTTAACCCTCACAAATCATAGCCGAATTCTTTAAATTATTCTTGAATTATTCCCGAATCACGAATCGATGAAGTTGCCGAACAGATAAGACAAATTCAAAGAAGTAGAGAGGACCTGGAGGTATCCTGATCAAGAGGAGCAGTTGAGACTCCGTCGTCGATGGTAGCTGGGTCAGCGGGAATATCGGAAAATTCAGTTTCATGGTGAAGTAGGGCGGCAGAGGCAGAGGCAGATGCAGATGCAGATGCAGTTTCATCATTATCTTCTTGCTCTTGCTGCTGTGGTATGAAGTTGCCATGAACAGTGTCCATGTCGTTGTGTTGCATACGGCAAACGGACTGGTGCTGCTGCTGCATCATCCACATCACCCTTCGTCTCTCCACATTTCCATCTCCGTCTCCGTCTCTATCATGAACTGTCGAAGAATTCCCTGCCTGTAACCGTGACTGAAACTGTGACTCTGACTCTGAATGTAAGCGTGAGTTGCTGCTCTGATTTTTCATTTCCTCCGCTGCTGAAGCTGTTGCTGGCCAACACTCCACACTTCCTTCGGCTTTGGCGTTGGTGCTTTTGGTGCCTTGAGCAACTGTCTCCATGGCTCATCCGACAAACACCACTCTTATCATTTTGTATTCTTTAGAAATACAACTTTAAAGAGATGTAATTTTCAGCTATTCATAAATCTTAAAATCTATAATAGTAAAGGTTAGCATGGTTAGTATATCTTACTTGGTACTTAAAAGTGCAAGGTTCAAAACTGACATGTTACCTTTTAAACAAAAACAAAACATTTTTACAAAGTTCATAATATGTTAGAGGGTGTTGGTACCTGAACTATTGAAACATACCACTAGATTAACACCTCATTGTGAGCCTAGTAATTTAACATAACAATAATTTCTTTAAAAAAATAATGATTAGAATATAACATTGCATCCCACTCCTTCCCTAAGAAGAGACCTCCAACATAGGAGAATTCACATAAGTATCAATTACACCTTTAGAAGAAACATCTATGACCCCAACAAGGATGACAAGCGAACAAGAAGGACATCATCAATGAACAATAATGATGCACCCCAATGGGTGCCTCATCCTTAAACCCCTTACAATCTAATACAATGTTCGGTGACCACTACAAAATTAGGCTCACACATAGTTCTTCAAGTAGAGAGGAACAATGAAGAGGTAGAGAGGAGAAAATAGGATGAAGCTTGTAATGGCATTGTTTTGAGGAAGCACCAGTCGACACCATCCAAGAGTCCCAAAGTTGCTAATGGTTCGAGGGCAAACTCAATGTGGAATACACCTCAATGCTTTCAAGAACCTGCAAACACAACATAAGTACACAACACATATGTCACCTACTAGTTTATGGGTTATGAGTGTCATAAGGACACCATTAAACCAATGCAATAGATGTTGACACATAAGAGACATCATTCCTTAAGAGAGCTAAGATGTTTTCCTACTCTAATGCATATAGCCCTAAGCCCCGCTTCATAGAGAATGGTGATGGCCTAAGCATCAAAGTCAAAGCTCCTTTGCAATTCTACATATCCTTCTGATGCAGTACACAAGGAATCAAGGCCATGTAGTTCTTTAAGTGATGGTTAAGATAACATGAAACCTATAAGGATCTCCACACTCTTTTTGATTCCCATTCTAAAAGGGGAGCAACCTTTGAGTCATCAATAAGACATTCTCTCTTACATTTTCCCATACTTGAAAAAAGCAACTTCGTTGAAGCTTAAGTCTTTATTCATGCATGTTTTCAAACATGGAGAGTAGAGTGGATATCAAGGATGTGAAGCAACTTAAAGTCCATCCAACAATTATAGACAAGAAGGTTCAATGACCAGGGTAATCAACTATAAGACACAAATGTTGAACTCAACTTGACATCTAATCAAGATTTAAAGATGTTTGTGCAACCCAAGTTAAGGAAGAAAAGGTTTACCTTTTTTCATGTAGACAATACTAACCTTTCACACTACATCAAATACTTGGTTAAAATGTGAATCATCTTGCTACCCATTGCAGTGATACAAGTGTGTAAAATTTGGAGGTACTCATTCCTCCATCCCTAAACTTATGCTACCTACTCAAAATCATGATTTCCCAAAATTATGCTCCCTACTCGGAGTCATGATAGAAATTTGTGCTTCCTACTTAAAGTCATAATTAAGGATATGTACTCCCTACTTAAAGTCACAACCAAGAACTTGTGCTCCCTACTCAAAGCCACTATGAAGAACATGTGTTCTCTACTGATGAGTGGCTAGGTACCCCTACACTCAACCATACGAATATGAGCGTAGCATGCACGATCCAGTCGAACTCCGCAGACTAAGTGCCTACACGCCTCATGGAACACTTAAGGTTAATTATTCGTTGTCTTCCCAAACTTACTTGTAATTGTCATGGTGTATGGTTAAGTAAGTCTGAGGTATATGATTTTTATATCTTTTTATGTTTTATCTCCTATGCTATTGAGGTGAAGGGTTAAGAGCNGGATATGTACTCCCTACTTAAAGTCACAACCAAGAACTTGTGCTCCCTACTCAAAGCCACTATGGAGAACATGTGTTCTCTACTGATGAGTGGC
>MNCI01025132.1:518831-540653 GCA_015680685.1 Gnetum montanum | reverse complement strand
TGGGAAGGTGGCCTACCTTGATCCAATCGGTTACGGTATGCGTTAACATAACTGTATGCATACAGCTCTGTTGGACTAAAGGGTGCTTCGAAGTTTTAGATGGTGGAGGAGTGTACCTAGACTCAACCACTTATTGTTGTGAGAGCTTGTCTGGGCTTTTGGTTCTAAAGAAGGATCTTCTCTTTTTACGGTTGTCAAAACCAGCAACGAGTTGAATGTTTGTAACTCTCGTAGCGTTACGTTGCTGCAGTTGAGTGGGGAGTTTCCCTTGCATTGTTGGAGCAGGAGGTATGGGAACTATAGGTGGAAGAGGTGCGGACGGATTTGAAGGATGGAACATGTGTGGAGTATCTCTCAGAGGAGAAGGAGTCCTCCTAAAGTACTCCCGAACTTGGTAGTGACGTTGGGGAGTTGTGTGACCCATAGAGTCACTTGGAGAAATTGGCTGCTGCACATAATATCCATATGGGTCTAGCTGCCGGTAAGGGTACTGTTGTTTCGGTGGTGGCATCCCCCATGACTGTGGGTATTGCCACTGCTGATGTTGCCTGATGGGTTGTTGTGGAGTTCCACCTGGATAGTATGTTAATGGTTGGTGGAACTGTCTTGGGTTACCTTGAGGATAAGGTAATCTTCGGGGTGTCTGCCGTTGGTTAAGTCTTGGATTAAGTGCATACACCCCAGACTCTTGTAGATGTGAGATGATTGGACAACATCCCTTAGGATGATCATATTGGCAAATCTCACATCCACCGTCATCGTCTGTGTCCAAACCCACAACCTCATCAAAGATAGTAATTTTTCCCTTACCCTTGTTATGTGCAGGGCCTGAATCTCGCCTCTTTTTCTTATCTTTGTCACTACTT
Source organism: Gnetum montanum (assembly GCA_015680685.1). NCBI lineage: Eukaryota > Viridiplantae > Streptophyta > Gnetopsida > Gnetales > Gnetaceae > Gnetum > Gnetum montanum. Next base: position 539,787 of record MNCI01025132.1, on the reverse strand, counting down.
CGTTCCACCTTAGACTCCTCTACAATTTTCAAGATAGTTTCAAGTCTAGAGTCTAAGGAATCCCATAGTTGATCCACCTTAGTTGATACTTCTATTGTTAACTTTTGAATTGGCAAGGTTTTTTTGTTCACCAACTCCTCAAGTGGTGACTCATCCTCTTCATCACAAAATTTCACTCCCTTCTTCTGAAGGGAGGGATCATGGTTGTATTCTTCCACATTTTCCATTTTTCGTAGTTCACCTTCTTCTTTGACTACTTGTTCCAACAAGCAATGTATCTCATGGGATCTAAGTTCTGATAATCTCCCTTGGGCATAAGTCCCAAGGATTCTCCTAGTTTCATATCTTGGCCCATCTACAATGTGGCGAAGTTGATCCCGCTGTGTGTAACCATGGCCCGGGCAATGATGTAACAATGCGTAGTAGCAGCCCATGGCAGCATCCAAGGGTTCATGATTACCTTGCTTCCATCATTAGATCTGCTTACGCAAATTAGACACTCTCGAGTATGTTTGATATTTATCGTTGAAGAGTTCTAACATCGTACTCCACCTCCTAATGGTTTCCGATTCTAAGGACCAGTACCAACTCTCTACTTCCTTTATGAGTATCTTGGGAAATAACTTTAGTTTTTGCCACTCGTTCTCTATGTTTTGCAAGGCGCAAGCATCGTGGAATGCTTGTAAATGATGTTGCGGATCCGCATTGTATCCCCCTTCGAAGCATGGGATATTGTTCATGTCTAAGCGCTTGATCCGACTATCTTTTAAATGCCTTATTGGTATTCTCACTGCCTTCATGATGTCTAGCATGCTTTGGGTTGCAAGTAGGGGCTCATCATGATCATCTCTTTCATGACGCCTGTGATGTCTACATTGTTCCCTACTTTCCCTTTGTTCATGCCCTTGTCCTCTCTCTCGACTCTCTTGTCGAGGTCTCTCATTTTGCCTACCTCTATCCTCACCTTTATGCTCTCTATGATTATGCCTAGAGGTGGAAGGAGAGGGTGAATGATGTGAAGAAGGGGAAGAAGAAGGTGAACCATCACCATGACGATGTTTCTTACCTTCTCTTCTATGGCTTTGGCCCCGATCGTGATGATGATCTAAGTGCTCGTCCTTGTCATATGCTGTTGTTCCCTTAGTGAACAGTTGGTGTTCACAGGGATCAGAACCAGGGTTGTGTATCATGGAGCGTAGGTTCTAATACCCCACCTCCTTCCTATCATTAGGAGGGGAAACATCTTTCGATAGAGAACTCGTTATGAGTGGTTCACCATCTTCCATTTCACTTAGGATGTGTGGGACCTCTTTGCCCTTCAACAGTGTATGTTGGCTCTCTTGCCTGGAGTCCCTCATACGTTGTAAAGCTGTGGGATGGTAATCCCTCATGTCAAAATCACTTGCAACGTATTCAGCATAGAGTTGAGTCATGCCGATCTGTGCCAAAGCACGGAGGAGCATGTTTGGGATTGCACAATCCGGAGGTAACACAATGTTACCTTGCAAGTCTCTCCAACGCATCTGTTCATCTTGATGGAGGATAAAAGTAAAATTAGGTATATACTCATCGAGATGAGTATATACCACCCTATATTATTGAGGAACTGACTGATTTCGGTTATGTGTTTTTGATTGCCAACTGTTCTTTGTATTATCCCTAAGTGGTGAATTGCTCTTATGAGAAGAAGAAGAAGACATTGTATCTTATTGGTGTGCTATTTAACCATTATAAAATTTTTTTTATTTAATTAACCCTAAGGTTCGTTTAAGCTCCCAACGATGTGAGTGATCTCCTATGTTCTACTTAGCGCACAAACATTTAGTCCTCGGCAATGGCGCCAATGATGAGTGGCGAGGTACCCCTACACTCAACCATACGAATACAAGCATAGCACGCGCGATTCGGTCGAACTCTGCAGACTAAGTGCCTACACGCCTCATGGAACACTTAAGGTTAATTATTTGTTGTCTTTCTAGACTTACTTGTAATTGTCATGGTGTATGGTTAAGTAAGTCTGAGGAATATGATTTTTATATCTTTTTATGTTTTATCTCCTATGCTATTGAGGTGAAGGGTTGAGAGACTAATTGACTAACTCTAACTACGAACTAAGTCNAAATAACTAATAAAGCATGTAAATAACAGATAATAAATAACAATAAATAAAATCCTAATTAGCCTATTCCATGCACTACAAGGTTTATCCAAGAAGCTTGTCTTTATTGGCGTACACAAACTTGTGTTCAGGTACAATGTTTGCTCGAATAAAGATCCGTTCACTTTGGGACTCCTACTACGAGCACATGGAAAATATTCTATCTCTGGAGTGATCAATCTTCCAGAGTTTCACTACTATCTAGCCTAGGATGAGGAAACAAGGGAGAGTTGCCTCTTATTTATAGATATGACGGCGCACTGCGATATCACGTCCCATCATCTACCTATAGTTACTTTACCATACTCTCTTTTCACACTCATGTGCATGTATGCTCTCTCTCTTCTTTTTTCTTGAAACATCTATTCTCTCTTCCTCTCACATACATGCACACACACTAATGCTTCAACCCATCCAAGAACTTGACTAGCTAAATTCCACCCTTCTTGGCGCAAACTACCTTGGTAAAATATTTGATCGTCCATCTTTGGTTTAGGTGGTTAGGCATCAAATCTTATGTCTCATTCCTTATCATAATCAACAAAATGTTTGGCATCAAAAACAACCTTTGTTGAGATGTGCCATAAAATAAGAACTATTGTCTAACATAATATTTCCAAGTAACCAAAAGCATCATACCACATGGGTAGAAGATAATCTCTCTAACTCCTCAACTATGCAAGATGTGAACATAGAAAGAAGATGGTAAACATAGAGACTTATCTACCATAATCATTATTCTTCTAAGAGCATTATCACATATCCCATTATTTTCCAATGGCATATCATCTAATCAAAGCACATAATTCCTTCTCTATTTAATCATTGATAAGCTAATAACCATGCACTGTGTTATTTCATAGAGGGATGGATCACTACCCACATTTAGTACAACTACTTAATGACTCAAATCAAATCCTTAATGAGGAAATTTTGAACAAAGAAACTATTACATTAAAACATTTGAGAATTTTTATACTTAAGCTACCACCCAAGAACAAGGACATGGGGACACTCCTATTAGACATGAGATTTTCATAAATTGAAAAATTTAAAACATTCTAGGAAAAGAATCCTTGGATGAGAACCCAACATTGTCCTCCAACACACAAACATAAAATGGTTACATTGCCTCGTATTCAAAACATGACAAAACCACCATCTTCATTTGCCATATGAATCAACTAGTAAAATAAAATTTGTTTCTCTAACAATACATCATAACCAACTTGAGCACACACAAGTATTTTGAAAAAGCATTTAAATAATTCTTCTACTCAAACACAAACCTTTACTCCAATACTAATTTTAATGGCAATGCTCTAAGGAAGCACTGCTTGACACCATCCAATTGTTCTAAAGTTACCAAGGGCTCCAAAGCAAACTTAAGGTAGACTACACCTGAACATCCTCAAAAACCTATAAGCATGGCATAAGTACATGACACATATATCATTCATTAATCCATGGGTTAGAAGCGTCACAAGGATTCCTTTATAATCATATAAGCAACCGACTAACATAAAACATACCACACTCCCAAAAAGTGCTAGCAGAGACATAATAGACATTATTCCTTAAGAGAGATAAGACATGTTCCTACTCTAACACATATAGTCCTAAGCCTTGCTCCTTAGATGAGGGCAATGGCCTAAGTATTAAATCAAAAACTAATATACAAACCTAGATATCCTTGTGACATAGTACATAAAGAATCAAGGTTATGTAGTTCTTTAAGTGGTTAAGATAGTATGAAACTTGTAAGGATCTCCACACTTCTTTTGGCCCTTATTCTAGAAGGAGAGCAACCTTTGAACTACCAAAAAATTATGCTTTTTTACAAAGACCCATTTTTTATTGGATCCTCCAATCCAAAAAGGTTTTCCTAATATTGGAGCATCATAGAATGACAACTCTAAGTGTTCCATGGTTCTTGAACCATAAGAAGGAACCAGGAGAACTACCAATACTAGGACCTTGCTCATAACTCTTCCCCACACAAAAGAAGTGACGACCTCAAACTAGAGCTGAAAATAAAGTTGTAGAGTATGCTTCATGTACAATTTCAAACTCTATCAAACCTAGAAAATGAACTAGTATGAACAATACTAGATCTAAATAAAGGTACCAACCTTGAAACCTAATACACCTCTCCAACCAATGCTTTGCATGAAATACAAAAGCCACTTGGTGGAACTAAATGAGTATTACTACATAATGATGATAGGGATAAGGTTGAACCAAAGGACTAATGACACTAAGGCATTCCTTATATTCACGTCCCATAGGATCCAATAGACATATCCTCTTACATAGTTCCATACCTATGCAAAATATGTACTCTCTCTTACTTTCTCTCACAATCTAGTAGAGGTCATCTAAATGGTAACTTGACATCCATTGATGATTTTTGTTATTTTTTTAATTGATATAAAGGCTTGCCATGATTTATTTTTAGCCATGGTATTAAACTTGTGAGACATTTTCTCAAAGAGTGCATGCTCTAATGGAGAAATGCCTCAAGAATCAAGCATGTCCATATAGACACCACTATCTCATATCCATAAGTTCATCTTGGTGGGAAGGAAGAAACATTGTGTCATCCTTCCAAACAAGGTTCATTCAACAAACAACCAATTTGACCTTGTCGTCATAAGACTATCCAACAAGATAACCACTCTACCACTAAGGAACACATACAATTATTTACTAGAGAATGCCAAATGTGCCTCATAATCTTCTCCAAGCTATAACATGAGCATCACATTCTCTAAAACACATCTAAAAAATGACTAGGTACTCATGAACATTGATCTAACTATTCAAATATTGAAACAAACAAAGGATAACTACAAAAATTTCTACTAGAATAGTCCTCAACTCGAGTCATCAAATAGTTAACCATTGATAAGACATCCATTAACCAAACGATCACACAACTAGTGAGAACAAACTTCAATATTCTATTAATATTTTAGACCCACCTTACAATGGGACATAAGATAAATTGTAATTGCTAAGCATTCCTAGAGAGGATGTTTGCTACACATTTTAAGAAGACCAAGGCTTCCATAACCAATTAAGAATCATACCCAATCATAAGAATTCTAGCATGAAAATTAAGGGAGAATTTTTCCAAACTCAAAAATGAGGTTTCTCTCTAAATCAAGACTAATCATCAACTTTACATCAATACATATATCAACCATGATACAGGAAGGTCATCATTCCATATTGCTAATCAACATCGGTGTATTGCTATTTGGCCTCACAATAGAGAAGACAAAAGACAAATTTTCTAAACCACTATCATGTTGAACAAGAGGATTATAGGAAAGACAAATGAGTGTTCCTAGAAGACAACATAATTTGAAATTTTATGAATCTACAAACAAGTCTTGTAACACTTATTTAAATATTGATCAATATATACAACCCTAGTATTTGAAATAGAAAGGATTACATCTCTACATTATACTAAATTGTTAGTTTTGGCCATACAACTAATTTACAATTGTCTTAATTAGCCTTTAGAGGAACCAAGTTTTCAATGATTTTAGGTGGAATACAAGAGACATATGCCCAGGATCAAATTACTTACCATTATCTTTTGTTTTGGGTCCATAAAAGGAATGAAGAAAGAGAACCATCAAATGAGTCTACCTAAAGTCGTGGAGCCAAGAGAGATATTGACTAATTAAACATTACTAAAAATATGTGGACACCAATACTACTTCATCAACTTGTTTTGCAAAGAATTTGGCATTAAAAGTACTACTATTTTACTGTGTCTCTACTATGAATTCAAACTAATTTTAAACAATTTGTTCTTTACAAAACACAAAGAAAAGAATTCTATCTTTGCCTACAAAACTAGCATAAAAGGTTCTCACTGTTTTACAATATAAAATTATGCTACCTAGAAGATTGAGACTATAAGCTTGGAAATGTAAAGGAGTTACCATGGATATATGCAACATTCAAGTCATGCAATACATCCAAGATACAAGATCATGGTCATTAAAGATTAGAGAATATATAAAATAATTTGTAGATGCTACAAGGAATAAATGACCCCAAACATCAAGCATAGTAATCATCTACACTACAACACACATGGACCATCATGAGATAGCTATGTAAACAAGAAAACCCAAACGACATACAAGGGACAACTGTAACAATTTCAAAATTTCAAGTGAAAACATAATAATTAGAGAGCATCCTTCCAAGAAAACACCCAACCTCATCAAAAAAAAAGGTCTAAAACATCTCAAAGATATGAAAACAAAAATAACATCATCAACTCACAATAGCATTAGAAAACATAAATAAATATCAGTAGGCCTCAACAATAAGAGGGTGAGAGATCTCAAAAGCATTTGCATACTATACCACATTAAGAACAACATGAACCTCAAGTAACACAAAGCATGCACAAAAGAGAAGAGGTTCTAAAATAGTCTAAAATAGGAACAACCAACTTCTTGAAAGGTCCAAATAAAGCTCAAAACCAACAATAGATTTCTTCATTAAGAGCTTGACCATATGAAAAGGAGTAAATAGAGAAACACATGCACAATATCTTATCTCAAGATAAAGTAAACCAATAGGATAAATCTCAAAATCCAACAATAATAAACATAAAACGACATCAAAAGTAAGATCCAATCAAGAGCTTGTTAACTATGTTCCATGTTGCTAAGACAATGAATTCCCACGATATGGTATAAAGCCACATCAAAGCTATGAAGACTAAAAAATAGCAAATAAAGATAGGAAGTGAATGCAATGCATGAAAAAATCATAGCGAAAATGAAAGAAAGACATGCACATAAATAGACAAGCACACTGACAATAGCACAAACATCACATAGTTTGCCTATAATAATATTTGTTCAATCAAACTCAACCTCATAATAAGCACATGTCCAAAGGTACTTCATCTAAAAGAACTATGTAAAATCATAACCTAGAAATATCAAACCTGGATCCCATATGCTACACATCAAATAAGGCTAGCTTAAAATATGTTATTTGGATGGTAACCAAAGTAAAGAAAAGACCCAATTCATCCCAAATGAACTGCTAAAGACCATGAATGTGAAGTTTATTGAACAACATTATGTACATTACAATAAAACTTTTACTAAACATCATGAACAAGAACCAACTTTCTTGTTTAACCACTGATATAAGTAGTGGAGGAAAGCCCAACCATGCATCTAAGCTAGCCAAGTATCAACATAGCATAGGAAACATTCTGAGTGACATGGCAATGGCTCCACAAACATATAGATTTTACAAGGGCCTTACAAAATGGGCAACTCAAGTAGATATAAGAGACAAAACTCTCATGATCCAAAATCAATAATGGTAATCTACCAGAGGGATCATAGAATAGAAAACTTGTAGCCTAAAAATAAAAATCATATTATTCTAGAAAATTTCATAATTATTACAACACTTTGAAAGACACTTTGATACCATCTATAATAACATTACCCCAATGTTGTCTAGCAAGCGATTCCCTTTTCTTGCCAAAAAAGGGTATTAATGCTCCACCTGGAATTCATCAAATTGACAAGAAATCACATGACTTAGATACATGGTTGACATCAATGTACATGTCCTACCTTCATGACTTTATGTGAATTTATGATGACAATACAGACCATGAAGCGAAAAGCCAACAATAGTATTCACCACAAAGAAACAATACATACCATGAAGAGAAAAGCTAATAGTAGTATACACCATGGAGAACAAATCATGAAGAGAAAAGCTTATAGTATACATACCAGTGATATCGTATCATATACGTGGTACCTCTATTTTGTGAAATTTTGACTATATGTTTTAAACTCTATTTCAGGAACATCAAAGAATGAAAGTGCTTTCATGGACTCTTAATAACATCAAAGTAGTGGAAGAAGGCTATCAATTGATTGTCTGGAGTCTCCTCCTTCAATTTATATAGGCTTCAATCTTCGTGAAACCTATGTCTAATTTTAGACATGGATTAAAATAATGAATGGTTTTTAAAAATCTTGTTTGATTCTAAAGATGGACTATAATGATGATTGGATTTTGTAGGTCACTTAACACTAGGGTTATTGTTTATGCCATGAAATTGGTTTTGACTATCAGCAGGATTGAATATTAGAAGCCTAGTATTCATTCCTTTATTTTAAAATCCATATTTAAATTCAATGCTTTTGTTTTGTGGGATATGTAAGCATGGTTGCCATAATTTATGATGATTCTAGGTAGGCTGGGCTTTGGTGTTTCAAGATTTTGATTTAAAAACTCATTTTATTACATTTGTATCTTCCTTGATTCAAATTATCTTCTTCTTAACTGTTTTTGATCAAAATAAAAAATCTTAGTTATCTAATATATTGATGAATCTAACCCTATGTGTCTATATCTAATTTTGATAACTCAAAATGAACTACGATAATTTGTTATTCCTAAGTTTATTTTTGTGATATTCATTGATGCTTATATTTGACTAGAAAGCATAGAACATAGTCATTGGAAACTTTATATATGAATAAAAATAGTGTAATGCACCTACATTTAAGTTTAAATTATCAAAGGTGAATAGTTTAGAAAAGTATAAAGTGCAAAACCTTATCTTTTGCTTTAAATCCTTTATGCCCTTTATTTATTTCATTCTTACCCTAATGATTCACAAACAAAATCTATCTCAACATTTGTCTTGAAATCTACAATCATATGTTAAAAGTTTTAGCTAAATTTTGGATAGTGTCAAGGACGAAAAGCATCACCTATGTAAATATATATATTGAATGAATTTTTGGGATAAATAGTATGTAGGGCTGGGGGGCTTTTCCATTGATAGTATGTATGGTGTAATATGACATTGTGACATATGATCAAACAATGGGTTGAGAGAGGCATGTCAAATGTGTGTGAGAATGATTAATTTTGTAAATTCCAAGTTGGAGCATTAATACCTTTGTTTGGTGAGAAGAAGGTGTCACCTTATCTTGCACCCTAGGAAATTCCTTTGGATCCAATAGATTTGGGACAGGGCTACACCAATCAACAATCGATGTGCCCCACTTCTCCACTAAGAAGTGAACCTACAACATAAGAGAATCTACATAATTCTTAAATGCACCTCTAGTAGGAACATCTATGACCTCAACAAGAACAAAGAAATAAACAACACTAAGAATAGAATCAGTGGACTACGATGATATATCCCTAGTGGGTCTCACCCTAAATCCTTCATGATTTCGTACAAGGTTTAGCATGAAGCCACACTAAAATTTTCAATCCAAGCTATCTAAATGTTTGTAATCTTTGCAAAATCATGCTTAAATGTAGTTCTCCGAGTAGAGAGGAAGGACAAAAAATAGAGAGGATGAACTAAAATGAAGCCCCTTTATTGGATTTGTTAAGCCAAATAGGTTTTCATAACACTAAAGTGTCACAAAATGATAACTCTAAGTGTTTCATAGTCCCAAATCATAGGAAGGAACCAAGGGAACTATCAACCATGAAATGTTTCTCACATTGGAGGTATGTGGCAACTTATGTGAATTTTAGAGAAAAAATTTTAATAGTCACAATGTTGCATCTTAATATAGGGTAGATATTTGATGAGCTACAAGATACCCCTATGCTCAACCATACAAATATGACCGTGTATGCATGATTTGGTTGAACTTCGCGGATGGACTAGTTGTGGCACCCCTAGATAGTTATATGTTGATCACAGTTCACTATCTTCCCACCTAGACTAGATGTAGCTTTGTCACGTATGGTTTAGTCCAAAGTGAGGCATATGATGCTGTCCTAATTCTATGTTACTCCTAATAACAGAAAAGATAAATTGATTAAACTAATAATGGAAGCAAAACCTAAATTAGCTTATGGCGATGGTATTCGTCCTTAGGTGTCCATACACGTCTTGGACTTCATGGGATTACTGCTAGGCATGTCAAGTATTCACACTTGAATGTTCATGATTAAGGCATACACATGCCGCTTAATGATAAGAAAAGTAAATAACAATAAATTGAACTGTTAAATAAAGGAGGAATTAAATAATTAAAACAACAAAATTAATCTAAGTGAATACTACAATGATGAAAGTAATCTCGATCTTTATTGTTGATCATGCATGTGTCCAAGTACGTCACACTCAAACGAAGGTGACGTACAATTATAAACATCACAATGTAGGCATGCATTGGGAATAACTAACTTGGAAGAAAGAAACTGAAAACTAAACTACCAAAAGAAAAGAACTTCCAACTTAAAAAATTCTCTCCCAATTGTGCACCTAAGTGCTATATTTATAGGTTAACAAAAGAATCATGATATCGCGTATATGATATCGTATCCATGTCGTGATATCGCGTACCTGATATTAGGGCCTAGCAAATCGCAATTCATCATACCCCCATGACTGAATAAAAACTCGTCCTTGAGTTAATACAATGAGAAACGAGCCCCTTACAAAACATTATGAAGGTATGGAATTACTGATTACTATTGACTAGCCATGCCACAGTATGGAAAACACAAGATTTAGACACAAAACACAAAATACAAAATGTTGGAACTCATGTGGTTCCCAGAGGTGGTGGCTCCTCCATTGGTGCTTTCCCTTTGTTTGGTATTATAGGCTTCTTAGATTGTTGACGTATGAGAAGCTTTTATAGTTTCTCTTCTTTTGTCTGAGGATCATGCGCAGTCCATGTTAATGTCCCAATGTTTGATGGAGTTGGCACCTTCCATGGACATGGTAGCTATGGAAACATCTAGTTCGCTTTGACATACCATGTAGCAAACTACCATCATTCTTCCTCATAGGCTCTAGCTTTATCTTGTAATTCATGATAATCTATCAGCCATCAAGCCAAGTTTGCTACTACATCTCTTTGGTCGTGTTAGCTTACTTTGACCACTTCTAATTCAAAGTTTGCAACTTCTAATTTTTGCAACATTTTCTTATGTTTGAAAAACTCTATCTCATACTTAGCATAAGTGGTGGCTACCTATTTCTCAAGCTCACTTCTCGAGTGCCCTACTATTAACATGGCTGAGTTGGCATATCGTAGATTTGCCAACTCCATGTGCTCTATTAAGTCTTAAATCTACAGGTCCTAGCTTTTCAGTTCTGCTTGCTGGACAAAGGCATATGTATTCAATATGGCTCACTACTCAGTGTGTTGAGCATTGAAAGAGTTAATGTGGGCCTTAGCCATACAAATCTCCTTTTCGATGGTTTCTTTATACATCCCCACCTAATCATGGAAGTGCTCTTTAACTTCTTATGCTTTTTGGCCTCATTTTTCCATGCACTAATCTCTATTGCTGTCTTTTGACGAATGGTGTGGACCTCCTCCATGGAGAGGGTTCTATTTTTCTTAGCCAAGCAATTCATATCTTGGTTGACTCATACTAATTGTTCTTGCATCTGTTGGAAACTTTCTTTAAGAACATTCTTTTGTTTCTTAATTGTCGTCAGTCAAAGATTTTCAGTAGCAAACTGTTTGTTCTCCTCCTGGAGGGCCTTGAGAGCCTTAGCATGTATGTACATTTGAACTTGTGCCTTGGAAGCATCCCAATTGGCTTATTCTTTTCCCCTTTCCACCTTTTTATTCTCTTCTAATAATTTATTTAGTTGCTCATTTCTAAAAACATCCAATTGGCCAGCTATAAAGAATCGGGAAGGATCCCTTCGTTCAGCTTGTAGGGTGATGAGCTTTTCTTGCAGTCTTTGCAATTCTACTTCCACATGCTCGACCCTAACTTTAGCCATGATCAATTTTCCTGTAGTTGAAATAAGATCTAATTATATTGTTGTGACATCTTAAGGGATGTCAAATAAGGAAGCCATGACTTGTCCTATTTATAGCAAGCGATCCAAAACATCCTCATGTTCTACAGGATTCATTGAGGAACCAGCCAAAACTTGAGCATCACGTGCTCCCATAAAATCTACTGATGGCACAATGGGAACATTAAAAGATTCTTTGATGTGGTCTATGACCACCTCTGCTACACTTGCCACATCTTGGTGTTGCATGACCACAACTGTGGCACCTTCACTAATTTCTAATCTAACTTGGAAGGATGCAACATTCCCAAAGATCTACTGAGACCATTGGCACTCTCCTCTTGAAATCAATGAAATGTGTCCACTCATGGGATTAGTTGAAATAGTGGGTTACATAACATTGTCAATGACCTTGAATAAATTTTCGACATCATGACTCCCCCAACTAACCGTCTTAGTGATTATTTAGAGGTGATTGATGGATGGTCGATAGTCTTGTTGCGACAGTGCGATTGTTGAACTTACTGGTTTGTGGGTTGTGTGTTGGGCCCTACTTCTTGTTGTTGGATGGGAGCTACTATTTGAGGCACAGTGGGTCCAACTTTTTGCTCTTCTTCTTACTCTAATTACTTGCTAACATCTTTCCTTAGCATCAGTTGTTTGAGTAGTTCAGCATATGAAGAATTTTGCGCTTTTCTAAGAATATCATTCATATAGCCCAAAATTCCAACACGTCTACACAACTTCCTAATGAGACAAGGGAAAGGTAAGGCAAGCTTCCCTATCTTTGTTCTTTTGAATCGCCTTAGTATTTCCATCAAATATAAATGGGGTAGATTTACATTAAATTTTCCCATCAAAATTCCACTACCCTACGCCGCATAAGTGGATAGTTTGTTTAAAGATTTGGTGGGAAAAATGTGATAAGTGATGATCTTAAAGTAAATCCTCTCTTTAAGGGTCAATTCTCCATAAAATTTATTTTCTTTGTTGTAAGCCCATTTCAACCATAATTTTCTTGCGTCCACATCTAAGCGAGTGAATAGATGAGCAACCTTTGGTCCCTTGTTTGGAAGATTCAGGACCTCTACAATGGCCCTTGCAGAGAAATCAACAAGAATGCCACCTACATTGGCAATGGTGCCTTCTTCCTTGCCATGCTAGAATTAGTATGTCTCACCCAAATACAAGTCACCACTTTTCGAAAGAATGGACCATAGTGAAGATGCCTTAAGTTGAGTCTTCATTGGTTCGGGAGAAAACTCAGTGAAAGGCCTGAAATTGAGCTCCATGATCACGGCTGAGAAGGTGGATTTCTCCCAAATGGCTTGGCGACATTCTGGGGACAACGTGAGACGTTGCCTTGGTTCTAGGACTCTAACTTCTCCACCTTCTGCATGGCCAGATTACACTGTCGCAGGGGTTTCTTGATGAATGTTGAATGAGTGTACTTTTTGCTCTGGGTGTTCTATGTGAGGTTCTTGGCCTCTGCCTCCTCTCAAGCGTTTAGCTGCTCCTTGGGAAGGCCCTGCTCAATCTCTTCTTTTTGGGGCCATCTGTAATCACACAAAGATAAACTATTACTAAGGTTGTGTAGAGAAATTTTTATCAACTCATACCTTAGTCATTACCTTAATTAATAGTCCATAATTATGTAGTGTGATTTTAGAGTTAGAAATATTTCTGAGAAGTGGCTCCAAAAGGTGTTATTATTGACCTTACATCATTGGGTTTTGTCAATTTCTTTACGTGTGACACTTATAATCATTTGGGTGGCCTAGGTGACTGATGAAAATTAACTTGGCATTTAAACACAAAATGTTTCTTTAGTAAATATTGAATTTCTTACCCCTATGATATCCTACAGATGATAGCAAATTTCAAAAAAAGTATGCAAACTTCCTATTGCAGTAGCCCTCCATGACTAAGTGGAACACTCCAAGTTCAACTAGGAAGAGATAGAATTGAAATTGAAATGTTAGAGAGTAAGATATTATGCTTGGAAGATGGAGAGGTAAAGCTCTAAGTTGTAAAGGAAAATTTCAATAACTCCCCTAGTGTCAAATAAAAGAAATGAACATGAAGTAGGTGGGGTCGTTAGTATATATAGGTAGGCGAGACCCAATATCGTGTACTCGATATCAGGTTAGACGTGATATCGCATCCCCACTAACATGCATCAAATGCAGGGAGTGAGTGAAAATAATGAATTTTTGATATTTAATGAAGGATTTGAGATTAAATTGGAAGGTCTGGGGTGTTTGGAAAATTCCAGAAGTGTGTCGTGGTGGAGTCATATATTAAAATTTGTGAAAATGGGCTAAGATGTAGGGTGTATAGTACTTGTTGAGGAACAATTGATTAAAATGATAAGGGAAAGGATAGTTCACTTAAGTAAGTAGTTGGAGGGTGTGAAATAATGCGGTTGTGTGCAACAAGGACAAGTTACAAAAGTTACACAAGTGGGTCCTCCCTAAAGCAGGCTCTAGCCTATGATGCCCTTGTGGAACCACACCTCTAACGTCTATGGGCACTAGAGAAGTTTAATGCAATAAATATCGGTAAACAAAACACACATGTTAGAACCATTGAGTTGAGATAATAACTCTACATTACACCAACCACAAGTTATGAACATTTGGACAATGAGATGAGATGGGCTATAGAAGGGATCACAAAAATCGAGGCATGAGATTTTTAATGATGGTCACGATGGAATCTTGTGTGTAATTAGTGGTTAAATAACCATGTGTCTAGCTTTTCAAGTTTCAAACCAAGTCCATACCACATTATAGTGACATCACATTATTTCATCCCATTGACAAACAACCATAAGCCTACCAGAGTTGCAAGGAGTAACATCACTTGGTGTTTTGTTCAAGGAAGGAGCAAGAGAGGAGTGTCATGGTGGCTCATTCTCTTCCTCTTTTTTTTTTGGCTCTATGAAGTCACCTACCTTCAAGCATGGGTACATGTCTTTCTAGTAGGATCCACAGAAGCTTATTTAATGCCATTTTGAGTTGCTCTTACTCCCATTTTTTATTAGATCTACAAGGATATAGTTACAACCTCAGCAACATGATAGAACATACAGAAGTAGCCAAATAGAATCTACAAATCCCCTTGATTTCATACCCGTATCATTCCACCTTGGTCCTTCACTCATCTTTCCAGACACAATGATTATCAAATTATTTATAGTTGGATGATGAAAAAGGCTACCATTGTGATCAGAGCATGATCTTATTAATGGAATAGGTGGATGGATGTCGTGTCTCAATGTTCAAATAATCAATCCCTTATGACTAGGAAACATAGAGAAAAAACTCACCTTAATGGGCAACATGATCAACTTAAAAGACATAGAGAAAAAGTAAAAGAAATAGAGAAATGACAAAAAATCGTAAAACAAAAAGACAAAATAACACTTAAGAATCTTGGAAATTAGAATGGGGGGTGACCCCCATGACTAAACATTTAGTCATGGCTAGGATTAATAGGTGGATGAATAGGATCCATGCATGTATGAAACTTTAGGAATCCTTCATGCCCCAGCCACTAGGTGTCTATTAGTGGTATGGTGGTTGGGTAGATAAATCGTTAGTCACACACCTAATTATAGAAAGCATAGTAGGGCAATTTAGAGGGTGTGTGTACATTATGAGGGAAATCTGACCCACAATGGCACCCTCAAATATATGGTAGTATGCATGGATCTGTGTGTCCCTTCACATTGGTGAATTTACTAGATCATGTGGATGTTGGAGTGTGAGGTGGAGGTGTGGGTATAGTGATAGGGGCTATTGATGGAGCTAAGGAAGGTGTGGCACCAAGTTGACCTTGGGTTGGTTTAGAGGGTGGAGTAGGTTCAAAAGCATGATTCTTCTTCCTACAGCCATGCCTAAAGAAGGGACGCCTTCAACATTGCGTAGGGAACCTACTTTTGTTAATAGTAGCAGCACAAGTTACATTCATTGGTTGGCACGGTGGTGCTGAACCATTTGATATGTCTAATGGCGATGTAGAAGGAGGTGAAGGATGAGAATACTGAGGGTGAGGAGAAGTGCGAGAAGTATGAGGTGGTGATCCCTCAAGAGAAGACACAGGTTGATGGTACTCGAGAGAGTGATAACAATGATTGGAGGTAGAGGATTTAGAACTGGTTGGAGAAATAGGATGTTGAACATAGTAGGCATATGGTTTTGGTGGACAAGGAGGATGTGGCTAGCTAGATGGTGGCCTCCCCCATGCCTATGAGTTTTTCCATTATGGTGGAGTAAAGTGTTGAGGCTAGTAATAGCTCCCCTCAGGATAGTACAATGGGTGATGGGGTTGTTCATAATTACCTTGTGGAATAGGGATGTGCTTAAACTGATACCTTTGTATGAATTTTGTTTGTAAATTTCCTACCCAATGCTCATATAGATGTGACAAGATTGGGCAATGGCCCTTTGGATGATAATATAAATAGATATCACATCCATCCTCATTATCTGTAGTTGAGCCTTTGGCCTCGTTATTTTTAGCCATTCTCTCCAGTTGCCAAATAATGTTCTTAACTATTTTTGATTTCTGTGCTCTCTATTTGTTTTGATTGCCAAGTTTATTTTGGATGACCCTCTCCCCAACAGTGTCTTCTAAGTTCACTCTTTGTTCATTTGCCCATATGGTCATCTTGTTATTCTTTGCCCCAATTTCATCCATCGATTTTTGTATTGGCAAAGGTTTGGACTATATCACCCTATCAAAATTGGTTGCTTCCTCTTCATTGTAGTTCCAGACCCTTTTTGTTTTTAGAGTTGGATCCCGATCAAATGCTTTGGCATTATCCCATTTAGATAATTCTCCCTCTTCTTTTTCTAGACGTTGTATTAGTTCTTTGACCTAGTGTGCTTGAAGCTTATATAGTTTTCCTCGGGCATACTTTCCAAGGTTCACCCTTATTTCATTGCTAAGCCCATCTATCATGTAGAGTATTTACTCTTTCTTGGAGAACCTATGACCTGGACATTTATTTAGTAAGGCATAGTACCTATCTAAGGCCATGTCCAAGGGTTCTTGTTGTTCTTGTTTCCATCTTTGGATTTGTCTCCTTAAGGCAGACACTTGCGCATAGGTCTGGTATCTTTTAGTGAAAAGTTCTAACATGGTTGATCATCGTTTGATTGAATTTGGTTATGATCTATATCACACTTTGACTTTATCGATTAGTGTCCTAGAAAAGAGGTTAAGCTTTTGCTATTTATTGTCCACATTATTGAGCACACAAGCATCATGGAAGGCTTGTAAATGATGTTGTGGATCTGAATCATAGCCTCCTACAAATTTTGAAATATTGTTCATGTTAAGCTTAGGTAGTCGACTCTTCTTACGATGCCTGTGAGATATCTTAACAACCTCTGTGATGTGCATTAGGATTTTAGGGACTAATAGGGGTTTATCATGGTCAAACAAGTTGTGATTAAAATCTCTATTTGATCAATGGTGATGATGGAGCTTGTGTTCATGGTGATGACCTTGAGTGTGCCTATGGGTTCAATTTTTGCTTTTATTCTAATTGTTTTGTGGAGCTTTATCTCTATACCTACATTCATCTTTGTCAGAACTAAACGTTGAAGTTGAGGGGAAAGATAGAAAGGAGGAACTAGTAGGATAGCCATGGCTTCTATAATGTTCCTCAAGGTCCCTTAGTTTATCATTTCTAAGAACCGAGGAGGTCTTAGGCCTTGAGGCCTCCCCTAGTTGAGGACTGATGCCATCTTCTTCAATATTGTCTACCTTAGGCGAACGTAGTCTTCAAGTGTCGTTAGGGTGGCCATGGTCATGAAAAATCCCTTCATAAGGTGGATCACTCC
Organism: Gnetum montanum; assembly: GCA_015680685.1. Lineage (NCBI taxonomy): Eukaryota > Viridiplantae > Streptophyta > Gnetopsida > Gnetales > Gnetaceae > Gnetum > Gnetum montanum. The sequence goes on along the minus strand of MNCI01025132.1, from coordinate 521,951 downwards.
AATCTTCTTCATTGTATATTTCGTTAGTTCTCTAATGAATAGATGCACTATACGGTTCATAATCATTTCCACGTGAGTGAGACATTGCTGTCGATTTATGTGTGTATTTGAATACTTCTTGAAAGATATATCATTAATACCCTTTTATAGTGATCTTGTGTAATATAGCTAATCTAGATAACTAACACCATCCTCGGCAATGGTGCCAATGATGAGCGACAAGGTACCCCTATGCTCAACCATACGAATACGAGCGTGTATGCACGATTTGGTTGAACTTCACAAATTGACTAGTTATGGCACCTAGACAGTTATATGTTGATCGCAGTTCGCTATCTTCCCACCTGGACTAGTATTATATTTGTCACATATGGTTTAGTCTAGAGTGAGGTGTATGATGTGGTTTCTAATCTAACGCTACTCCTGAAGACAATGGAAAGTAATAATTACTAAGCTAAGAGAGAAGGGTGAGAGAATCTAATCTAGCCTAAGTGCGATGAGCATCTGTTCTTTGATTATCCGTACACATCTTGGACTTCATGCATGACTACCACTGGGATTACCAAGCACAGATGCTAGGTACACTGCTGGGTTACCAAGTAGTCACACTTAAATTCTCGTAATCAAGTCGTACTCATTTAGCGTTTTAACATGAGTTTAAGGGTGAGAGAGATTAACTAGGAAAGTAATAAATAATAATTTATTAAATAATTAAACTAAGTGAATGCTGCAATGATGAAGTAATCTTGATCTTTATTTCCGGTCATGTGTGTGTCCAAGTACGTCACACTCGAATAAGGATGTCATACAATTACAATCACCACACTGCGGGCATACACTGGAAAATAATTCTATCTCTGGAGGGGTAAAACTACAAGAGTTTCGCTATAGTCTAAATCTATGTTGTCAAATAAGGGAGAGCTACCTCTTATTTATAGGACTAGCGACAGGCTGCGATATCGTGTATGCGATATCGTAGTAAACGATGCAATATTGCGTCTAGGCATGCAATATCGCGTACATGATATCGTAGTTGCCCCAAATGACGTCTCATCATACCCCCACGACTGAATATAAAACTTGTCCCCGAGTTACAGTGATTACACAGTGGATAGGTATGGGATTATTAGATGGAAAAATGGGATGATGTCGCAGTGTGGGAATAAAACAAAATAAAGACATAACACACAGAATATGCTACAACTACAAAAATTTGGAACTCATGTAGTTCTTAGTGGTGGTGGCTCCTCCATTTGTGCCTTCCTTTTGTCTTGTGCTCCAGGCTTTGAGGCTTGATGGCATTGAAGTATGGCTTGGAGCTTCTCCTCTTCAGTCCGAGGGTCTTGTGCCGTCTAATGTTCCAACATTTGATGGAGTCAGCACCTCCCACGAACAAGGTAGTTGCGAAAACATCTAGTTGGCCTTGACATACCAAGCTGTGAACACCCGTCGTTCCTCCTCATAGGCTATGGCTTTATCCTTGTACTCATGAAAGTCTGCTAGCCATCAAGCCAAGTCTGTTGTGACATCTTTCTATCCTTGGTAGCTGGCTTTTACCATCTCAAGTTCAGAATTTGCAACCTCCAGTTTTTCCAATAGCTTCTTGCATTTTGCAAATTCTGCTTCGTATTTGATGTGGGTGGTTGCTACCTGTTGTTTGAGCTCTGACCTCAAGCGCCTTGCTGTTAACATGGCAAGGTTGGCATATCTCAGATTTGCCAACTCCATGTACTCCATCAGATCCTGAATTTGCAGGTCTTGACTTTTAACTTTCGCTTGGTGGGCGAAGGCACATGTGTCTAATATGGCTTGCCAATCAATGTGTTGAGCACTGATAGTGTTGATTTTGGCCTTGGCCATATGGATATCCTTTTCAAGGATCTATTTATACATCCCCACTTGATCACAAAAATGCTCCTTCAACTTCTCATGTTGTTTAGCCTCGTTCTACCACGCGCTTATCTCAATCGCTAACTTTTGACAAATGGCGCATACCTCCTCCATCGAGAGGGTTCAATTCTCTCTAGCTAAACGGCTTACGTCTTGGTTGACCTAGATGAATTGTTCTCACAATTGATGGAAGTGTTCCTCGAGAACGTTCTTTTGCTTTTTCGCAGTGGTCAACCGAAGGTTGTCTGCAACCAGTTGCTTGTTTTCTTCCTGTAAGGTTTTAAGTACCTTAAGATGTGCATGAGTTTGCACCTGTGCTACGGAGGCATCCCAAACAACCTTCTCTTTCTCATCAACCACCTTTTTATTCTCCGCTATTAATTTGGTTAGTTTCTTAGTTCTAAAGTTATCGAGTTGGTCTGCGGGAACAAATTGCAAAGGGTCCTGCTGTGCTGCTTGTAAGGCCACGAGCTGCTCTTGTAGTTTCTGCACTTCAGCTTCAGCATGCTCGGCCCTTACTTCTGTTAAGACCAACTTGCCCTTGGTGGAAATGAGGTCTGATTGAATTGCTGTAACATCTTGAGGGATGTCGAACAGGGACGTCATTACTTGCCCTGTTTGAAGCAATCGATCAAGCACATCCTCATGTTCCGCAGGAGTAATTGAGGTTCTGGCCAAAGTTTGAGCATCCCATGCTCCTGTGAGATCTGCCAGTGGCATAATAGGTACATTGAAGGATTCTTTGATGTGGTCCATGACCACTTCTGTAGCTCCCGCGGCATCTTGGTGTTGCATGACCACCACAGTGGCCCCTTCACCAATCTCTAACTGCAGTTGGAAAGATGCCGCGTTTTCTAAGATCTGTTGTGACCATCTACTTTTCCCTCCTCCTATGTGAATGGATAATTTTCCCCTTGTGCGATCCAACGAAACCATAGGCTGAATGACATCATCAATGATGCGGAAGAGGTTTGCGTCATCACGACTTCCCCAACTGACTGTCTAAGTAATGGCCCTAAGATGGCTCATCAATGGTCTATAGTCTTGCGGTGGTGGCGGCTGATGCTCGCCTATGCTAGGCCTACTTCTTGTTGTTGGTTGGGACCCGTGGCTAGAGGTTGACTAGGTCCTGCAAGTTGAGTTGCAGTTGGTCTAGCCATCTGTTCTTCTTCTTGTTCTAGTCCCAGCTCTTCACCAGTGCTTTTTCTTAGAGCTGGCGCCTTTAGCAAT